>PISX010028601.1:0-21294 GCA_004024625.1 Mellivora capensis | reverse complement strand
TGAACTCCTTCGTCAACGACATCTTCGAGCGCATCGCCGGCGAGGCCTCCCGCCTGGCGCATTACAACAAGCGCTCCACCATCACGTCGCGGGAGATCCAGACGGCCGTGCGCCTGCTGCTGCCCGGCGAGCTGGCCAAGCA
This sequence comes from Mellivora capensis, assembly GCA_004024625.1. Classification (NCBI taxonomy): domain Eukaryota; kingdom Metazoa; phylum Chordata; class Mammalia; order Carnivora; family Mustelidae; genus Mellivora; species Mellivora capensis. The sequence goes on along the minus strand of PISX010028601.1, from coordinate 21,152 downwards.
CGCCGTGTCCGAGGGCACCAAGGCGGTCACCAAGTACACCAGCTCCAAGTGAGTCCCTGCCGGGACGCGGCGCTCGCATGAGTCGCCGGCCGCTTGACTCCAAAAGGCTCTTTTCAGAGCCACCCACCTAAATCACCAGAAAAGAGCTTTGTTCACTTATTTTCCCTCACTTGCTCTCACAAAGTAAGTTACTCTACTTGTGAAAGATCCTGGAAGATGGTACACATAGCTTTTTAAGCCTTTCCTACTTGAGATCCTTGGCGCGTGACTGGCTTTGCTTTTTAATCTGGGGACGCGTCTTAACCCCGTAACTGTGCTTCTTAGTTTTCTTACAAGTTCTTTTCGAATTAGAATATTGAAAATCCGCTTCTCAACTTCCATCCCCAGACTATTGTGTCCTGGTGACTCTTTCATCGGTGTTCTAAAACGAAATGAGTGGTTTCGGTCATCCTCATTTTTAAGGAGGGCCCCAGGACAACTAAGCCCAGGTCCCGAGAACATTGCGCCAGAGCCTTGAAGAATTCTCCCGAGCGTTTGGCAGCTGCGGGCGTCCAGTCACCACTTCTGCCCTGCGGTGTGGCCTCCGGTGGATACGAGCGGTCTGGGCACTGAGGGTGGAGCCTGCGCTGCCGGGTCTTAGCCTTTCCCTGATTGGACGACATGAATATTCAAAATCGCGCGCCCTCTCCGGAATTCGTAGATTCTGGTTTCCGACGCTTGCTTTGGGGCTTTGACATCCCAATTATTTCTCGGTTTGTGGATCGTTTTTGCATTTAATTCTCTAGGCCCGGAACGCCCCGGCCTTGCGTCACTGCAAAGCGCTGTTCATTTTAGGGCTGGACTCAAAAAGTCACCTCTCGGAGACCTTTCCACGTCCCACTCAGGAATTTGCATCTCGTTCCTGCCTATCATCTGATCTCATTGTTTTCTCTGCCTCCTAGCAGCTGTCAGAAATTGTCCGGTTCGTTTATTTTCTTATTTATGGTCTTTCTCCTCAAGCCCTTAACAGAGACTTTGTTGGTCTGGTTTTCTGCTAAGTTATCAGCGACAGTCTGCCTGGCACAGGTGGATACTTAAATTCTTAATTAAAATTTGTCAAATTAATTTTCCCACCCCATCCCTTTCTTAATTGCTTCCGTGGATGATGTGTGCCGTTCATTTGCATTCGATAAATGTGAAGACAAAAACAGGAATGTTTTTGGAGCTCTTTGGCAAGTCAGTCCAGGGTCCCTTCAGGGCATTAGCTCTGAGGAGGCCTAGGTTAAGATTCTTTTTCTGCACCAAAATGGAGGTTGTGGTGGTTTTCCCATTATGCTTCTGGTGGTGTAACTTCTTTTGGATTTTCATTAAATTCAGAGTATTGGTCGCTGGAAAGATCCTTTTCCCATCTCCTTTTCTGACACCCACCATCTCCATCCTGATACTCTGTTCCCCATGGAAGATGAGCTTTTAATTTATACTCATCTTCTCACTTATCAGGAAGCCCTGAAAAGATACACCCTGCAAGACAGTCAAGGTGAAATAACCCCTTTTACAAAGGAGGTTGAGAAAAGCAAAGGAATTGGTTCACTGGTCATGCAGTTAACATTGTTCGCCTTTGTATCCTTAAATGCACAGACAATTGCATTTTGGTTTTATTTTGTGTAATTACAGAATGTTCACTCTTTCTGTCCAAGCCTTGATTTTTGCTGATGAAGACACTGATGGCCTGATCAGTTATCCAACTCTACTTTTGGCTAAGGGGTCCTGGAGTTGATCCTAAGGGTTTCATGAATCCAAGTGGACTCCAAACATTATTGTAAATTGAATTAATCTTATGTTTCCTACATGTGTGTTTTCAAATGTGTGTAGATGCTGTTGTTATTAATAAAATTACCCATTAATTTGAAAGCTTGCCTGGATTCCTTTTATCTGCCATATATTCTCTCATTAAATGAAGTTAGATAAAACTACTGCTGGGTCTGTGGAAAAGCTGTTTGCCTCTGACTTGGTGGATGACTATTTATAAGCCATTGGCCAAACTTACTTCTACCCAAGAGGTGCACTGGGGCTGAAGTAGCTTGTTATGAGGCCTAGTCACTTAAAAAGACATGACCGCAAATAAGAAGCATTATAAACAAGACAGAAGAAATAAAGTCCTTAAAAAAGTTTAACATCTATAGAGCACTTATCATGGACCAGACAATTGGTCTAGGCCTTTACACATAATTAATCCTCACAAGAACCTCATGAAATAGTCACCATTATTATCTCTCATTTTATAGATGAGGAAACTGAGGCACAGAGAGGATTCTCTTCAGATGCTCCAGAGAATAAACTCCTAGTTCAGGGTTTAAGGGATTTGAGAAAGTAAGATCAACCTCTAGAAGACTTGGATCCTTTCCTGGAGTTTGGCGGGGGAGGGGGGGGTACTGTCTAGGCTTTAAAATGAAAATTAAAAGGACTATCACCTGCTTTATTCTCTTTAGGACGCATCCTGTGTATAAATCTATGGTGGTAACAGTGGTGGTGGCTGAAATCCCTGGGGTTGGGACTGGGGGGTTCTGGTTCTCCAACCCAGAGGCCATACCTCAACTTACTTACCTGTTGGAATCCCTTTTCTAGTATGAGAGAGTCTTGGTCACTGGTTTCAGGCTCCATCTGGGCATAGTGTTTATTAGGAAGGAAGTTGTAGAGTGGGGAAGGGGGAAGAGATGAATTTGGAATTTGGAATTTTAACTCTGGAGGGGAGCTAATTTAGGGATGGTGAGTTTAATCCTTCTAAAGATAGATCCTCTTTGATCACTTTTTCCTCCTGTGAAACATCTGTATACATTTGCTTATGTTGGGGTTAATAACAGTCACTGTTATAATAATAATTACTTCTACTTATTGAGCGCTTAACTGTTTCCAGGGTCCTCTGCCAAGGGCTTTACCTGCGTTACTTCATTTCATCTTCGCAACCACTATGAAAGTAGGTTCCGCTATTATCATCCTTTTTTTATAGTTGGAGGAAACAGAGTCTCAGAGAAGTGAACTTGTCCTGGATCAGTGGGGAAGTGAGTGATGGAACTGCAGTCCAATGTATGCTTTTAAAAAGCTTGATATTCAGGGGCTCCCGGGTGGCTCGGTTGGTTAAGCGTTTGATTCTTGATTTCTGCTCAGGTCATTGATGTCAGGGTTGTGAGATCGAGCCCGGGATGCCCAGCGCAGAGCCTGCTTAAGATTCTCCTCTGTCTCCCTGTCCCTCTGCCCCTCTCCACCGGCCCCTAAAACACAAAACAAAACAAAACAACAACAACAAAAACCTTGATATTCAAAACTCTCCAGAATCCGCCTCTCCCTGCTTTTATAGCTCTGTTTCCTACTGGTTCCCTGTGAGGTTAGGGAGGTTTTCTGCTCTACTGCAAAGGGTCTGCTCACCTTCCACTAAGCCCATTTTGCTCAGGTCTGGACTGGACTGCCCCTTCCTTCTGGCTTGGCCAGAGCATTCTTTCAAGCCAAAGCTCTGTCTTCCAGCTCAAGTGACACCTTCTTTTTTCTACCTTCCTTCCTTCATTTTCCTACCATATCCACCTGTACTTTTATTTTTAAACATTATTGAGTTATGATTGGCATTCAATAAACTGCACGTTTAAGGTATAATTTGCTAAGTTTTGACATACATACATTATATGCCAATGAAAACATCACCACACTGAAAATAATGAACATATGCATCACCCCACCCCCAGAATTTCCTAGTTCCCCTTCATAATTCTTCTCTCTACCCCCTTCACCAATGACCTCCTTTGCCCCCATCCCTGCCCTCAGGCAACCACTGGTTATTATATATTATAACTACTGGTATTAGAGATAGTTTGACTTCTAAAGTTTTATGTAACTAGAATCCTACAGCGTGTATCCTTTGTGTCTGGCTTCTTTCACTCAAATTCCTTTTTTTTTTTTTTTAAGAGATTTTATTTATTACTTCTGAGACAGAGAGAGAGCATGAGCAGGGAGAGGGGCAGAGGGAGAATCAGATGCCCCGCTGAGCAGGGAGGGAGCCCGATGCGGGGCTTGATCCCGGAACCCTGGCACCATGACCTGAGCCCAAGGCAGATGCTTAACCGACTGAGCCACCCAGGCGCCGTCTGTTCACTTGCTGATGGAAGCTGGATTCCAGTTCTTCCACTTTATAATACACTCCAATTTTGTATCGTGATAGTTCCACAGATGAACATGACAACTTTTTGCCCTCAATTGGGAAGGATCTCAGATGGGGCATGAGACCTATACACAAATATATTCTGTTCAAGTGGGAGAAAGTGTAAGGGTTACACCTCCCCTCTCCTGGGCTCACACCTCTCACAGCCATTTCCGGTTCCGCTGCAATCGCAGCCTTCCAGGCACCGAGCTGACCTCATCACCCACCTGCTCATAAACCTCCAGTGGTCTCCCTCACTGCCTCAGTTGGGCTTTCACAAGAAAATAGATGAAACAAAAAATGTAAAACTTTATCAGTAATTCTTATACTATATTTGGCTTCGCAGTGCAGTCTGGGGACCACAATATGGCCAATCAGAATTTACCGCAGAGAGGGTAAGCCTGAGGGCCAGCTCTGTTTAGGTCTCAGTAAGTGGCCCTAAACTGGGAGACTGTCCCCGTGCCTGGGGAGACTACATTTCATCATTCACATGGGTGATGGGAAATCTGTACTTACTAATTTTGTAAAAGTTTTTAAGTATCTATTGACAGTATTAAGTTCTGTAAGAAACACTCTCTAGGACCATTCCCCTTCCCTGACTCCTAAGCATTGCTAGATATGATATCATTATGTCATTTTTTCACTCAGTAATTTGTTGAGTATCTGTTAGATACCAGGTGGTCTGCTGGGAGACAGGAAGGAGTCGAATGGCATTGAAAACAGGAAAGCCCATCTCAGGGACCACAGGCTCTATGTCTATTCAAGTACCTTGTGGGGCCGATGGCACCTTGATCCTCAAATGAGTATCCAGTCGCTGCAGCGGGGCTTCCCTGAACATAGAAATAGCCGCATCAGGCCTTCCAGGCTGATAACAGCCACACGGTGCTCCGAGGGGACCGTGAGATTCCGAGGGGACTTTGAGATTTATAACTGGTCAAATGTAGAGGTTTGCTAATGCCCTATGCTGGTTAGGGCTAGAGAAATGGGGTAGTCTTATACACTGTTAGTGGCAGAAGAATGTGGTGCAAATGTTTTAGTGGGTAATGTAACAATAACTATCCCAATTCCCTTTTCATATACAAATACAAAAGAAAAGACTTCAAACAAAAGCCTAAACAACAGACTTCAAGATACTCATGCAGGGATGGTAAATAGCAACTTTTTATTAAAAAATGTGTTTTTAATTCTTTTTAAAAAATATTTTATTTCTTTACTGAGAGAGAGAGCACACAGAGGAAGAAGTACACTCCCCGCTGAGCAGAGAGCCTGATGTGGGGCTTGATCCCTGGACCCTAGGACTATGACAGGAACCGAAGACAGAGGCTCAACAGACTGAGCCACCCAAGTACCCCTGTATTTTTAATTCTTGATAATTGAGAAATTAAAACATATACAGAGAGGGCAAGGTACTCGTTATCCAACTCGATCAATTACCAAACTTAAGACTGTCCGTCCTGTATCATTTTGAAGCAGATCCCAGATACCGTATTATTTCATCCATAAATATTTCTTTATGTATCTCTAAAAGATAAGGACCACAATAGCAAGTCACATCGAAAATAATTAACAATAGTTCCTCAATTCATCAAATATCCAGTTGGTGTTAAAATTAATCTGCATGTCACAGCTTGAAGAAATGCTTTGCTTGAATCTGAACCCAAAAAGTTCTATATACAATGGTTGGTTGACATGGCTTTCAACTCTAATATCTGTTTGCCATTCATCTCTTTTTTCTTTCTAGTTTCTTTGTTGGAGAGACTGGGTTGTTTTTCCTGTTGAGTTTTCCAATTGGGATTTTGCCGATGGCTTCCCTGTGGGGTAGGTTATCAGGATCTCCTGTCCCTGTACTCCATCTGTTTCTACAGGAAATGTAGAGGGAGCAGAGCCTTGACTAGACTTAGGTTCACTTTTTCACTCCCTGGCAAGACTGATATGTAAGTGGTGCTTATGTTGATGTTTAATGGTTCGATCTTTTAATTCATTAGGGGCTGCAAAATGATCCTCTAGCACTCCTCAATTTATTAACTAGAATGATTGGAAAAAGAGAAAGCAGTATTATTTTTAATAGTAAACACTTAGAGACTACTTAAATATCTTTTAGCAGGTGAAAAGAAAGTGATGGGGTCCCTTTTGGTGTAAATAAAAATGGTGCATGTGTACTGGTGTGTAGGCATGTGTACATGCATGAAACATTTTTCTGGAATTTCCCGTGATAAAACTAACAGTGCTGGCTACCGATAAGGAGAAGAGTTTGGTTAGGTCAGAAGGAGGCTTTTACTCTTTACGTCTTTCAATCTCATTTGAATTTTTGATCAATGCTTGAAATCATTATGAGTAGAGGTTATTTGGGCAGTGGGGTTATTGGCTTTAAAGGGGAAAAAAAAGCCCCAGTGAGTGCTGTGAGAATATTTTTGGTGAAAATAATATGTTTCAAATACTTATCCTACCACTTGGCTGCTACTAGACCCTCAGTTCATTTTAGTTAATTCTGAAAAACAGTTGAAAAAATCTTCCACAGGATAACCAGCCCTCAACCTAGACAGCAGCAATGAACCCCAGACGCTCTTGGGGTTTATGTGTGGACCTCCGGTGCAGGGACCGGGACTCTCCTAGTCCCAGTCTCAAGAAAGATACAATCACTTAAAAAATGGTGAACACTGGGGCATGTGGGTGGCTCAGTTGGTTAAGCGTCTGCCTCCAGCTCAGGTCATGATCCCAGGGTCCTGGGATCGAGTCCCGCATCGGGCTCCCTGCTCAGTGGGGAGCCTGCTTCTCCCTCTCCCTCTGCCTGCTGCTCCCCTTGCCTCTGTTCTCTCTCTGTCAAATAAATAAATAAAATCGTAATAAAAAAAAGAAAGCAATATGCCTTTTAAAAAATTTTTGAACATAACTTTTAAAGAGATGTGTCAAAGTGATTTTCCTGAATAGTCAACCTTGCCGATGAGGCTTCAGTTGGAAATTTGGTGCTCAGCCAGACCAGGAGGGCCAGTCAGGCTCTTCAAGGAGGACTAGGTCACGGAGGTGTGTGAATTTAGAAGAGAGTATGTAAAGCCGGCCGTGGACAGTTGGTATGGGTTACTGGGCAAGTCAAGAGTAATACTTAGGGAAGGTTATTCTGACCTTCTTATCTTTATTCTGACTGAGACATGCAGAATAAATTGATGCTCCTAAATTTTACTCATATTTTTAAAAAATTTGCAGATCACACATAATCTAAGGCTCTATTCCTATGTTTGCTGAATACATTTAGTAGAACCACTGGCCCCTTTTCTTATTTATTTTTCCTTTGTATGTTCATTCTTTACTCCCTTGCCGACAATCTTAATTTACCCTCTCCATATTCTTGCAAAAAGTGTATTGCTTTTTGGCATTAAAATAATTATCATTGCATACTATATATTTCATCTTTATGGAATTCTTGAAATAACACAACTACAGAGATGGATAGATTAATGGTTTCCAGGTGATACAGGGGAGATGGGAGATGGTTGGGAAGACGCTGGCAAGTTCTTTTGAGATAACTGCATTACAGAAGTTCATACAGGGACTAAAATTGCATAAAATTACATGCACACACGCACATAAATGCAGGTTAAAAAACTTGTAAGCAGTAATTAAGGCCTGCATATTAGTTAACATAATCTACCAATGTCAATTGCCTGGTTTTGATATTGTATTACAGATACATAACATGTCACCATTGGGAGACTCTAAGTGAAGAGCACATGGAACTCTTTGTACTATTTTGGCAACTTCCTGTGAGTCTATTATTATTATTTAAAAAACATAAACTAAAAAGCTGCAGAACGTGCTTCACTACTACCTAAATAGATGCCAAGGTAAACGAGAAGGGCATGTGTATTTTTTCTATGGCTTATGTATTCTTCCTTGGTGCCAGACGATGTTTTAAATACCTTGCATAGATTAACTCAGTTTATCCTCATTATTTCCATTGTCCAGACGTGGAAATGGAATCACAAGAGAAGTTAAGTAACATGGTTCAGTCATAGGATCGGGAAGTGGCCGAGCCAGGATTAAAAGCCAGAGTCTCCTTTCAGACATTACACTGTACGACTAAGTCAAAGAAGCAAGACATTGATGCAGCACGTATAAGCACTAATATTTCTAAAAATATTGTAAATAGCCAAAAATGTAGGAGTGCTGAAAAGAATTTAAAAATTGAAAAAAATCCCGTGTTAATCAAGCTACAAGCACCACTTTGTCTAACAAGCCAGGTTTATGGACTAGTTTTCAAAGAGGGAGAACACATACCAAAAAACTGTGATGTGTCTCACCAAACAAAGGAAAAAACAGAGTTAATGTAGGTTGTGGGGAAGCCTGGAGTGGAGGGTTTTGATGGGCTTAAAGAAAAGCAGGGCTGTGTGAAAGGATGGACATCAGAATGAGGCTTTGAAGTACGTCTAGGATCCTGTTTCCTTGGAAACCACGAAGTTAAGATAAAGGTGGAATGTTGTGTTTAGAAACCTCTTATTGTAGTTTCATACCTGGTCTAAGATCAAGGCTGATGCTCTGTGTCAAAGTGATGTGGGTCCTCTCAGCAGGAAGGGGGATGTTTCATTCTTGCTGATGTCCTTTCAAACAGAGAAGGTTCTGGTTGTCTATGATTTTTAGAACAGGTTTCTCAGGGAATAAGAGAAGCAGTGGTCCCTCAAAGAAGGGATCGTGACTCTAGCTGCAGCATGTCCTTGGGAGAGATGTCTCCTGCTAAATTCTTCGGCTCACTAAATCTCTGTTTTCCCAGCCTGATGAACAGCAGAACGTGTTTTTATTTTCTTGGTTCTAGTTAATTTCTACTTTCTGAGAATGTACCTAAGTGGGGACATGATTTGACAGAGATCACAAGTAGGCAGAGAGGCAGGCAGAGAGAGAGAGAGAGAGAGGAGGAAGCAGGCTCCCTATAGAGCAGAGAGCCAGATGTGGGGCTTGATCCCAGGACCCTGGGATCATGACCTGAGCCAAAGGCAGAGGCTTTAACCCACTGAGCCACCCAGGCGCCCTGGGTCATGTTTTATATCATATTCTATGTTTCACTCTCCCCCTGCTCTAACCTTGTTTTAAGAATTGGCTTTTCTGGGGCGCCTGGGTGGCTCAGTGGGTTAAAGCCTCTGCCTTCAGCTCAGGTCACGATCTCATGGTCCTGGGATCGAGCCCCGCATCAGGCTCTCTGCTCAGGAGGGAGTCTGCTTCCTCCTCTCTCTTCACCTGCCTCTCTGCCTACTTGTGATCTCTGTCTGTCAAATAAATAAATAAAACCTTAAAAAAAAAAAAGAAGAATTGGCCTTCCCTGCTCAACCCCCACAAAGCTGAACCTGCATCTCTGCCCCCATGTTGTGTTGTGAACGTTCAATGTGTGGCTTGAACTTGCTGCATTAAACTACAATGAGCCGACCTCACCTTATCTCCATGCTCCCAGTGACAAACACCCAGGTTTGCTCCACTTCCCCATCACGAAAAGTGCTGCAAGGAACATCGCTGTACATTTCCCTTATGGACCTATGTAAGAATATCTTTTGGATAAAAATCCAGGAACACAACTCTGGTTATTAGGATCTGTTTATTCTTTTTTTTTTTTTAAGATTTTATTTATTTATTTTGGTGAAAGAGGGTGAGTGAGTGAGAAGGGGAAGAGCAGAGGGAAAGGGAGAGAATCCCAAGAAGACTCTTCCCACTGAGCTTGGAGCCCATTGCAGGCTCAAACTCACCACCCTGAGATCATGACCTGAGCTGAAATCAAGAGTAGGAGGCTCAACTGACTGAGCCACCCAGGTGCCCCAGATCTATCTATATATTTTTTAAGATTTTATTTATTTATTTGACAGAGAGAAAGATCACAAGTAGGCAGAGAGGCAGGCAGAGAGAGAGGAGGAAGCAGGCTCCCTGCTGAGCAGAGAGCCCAATTTGGGGCTCGATCCTAGGAACCTGGGATCATGACCAGAGCTGAAGGCAGAGGCTTTAACCTACTGAGCCACCCAGGCGTCCCGCCCCAGATCTATTTATTAACTGAATGAAGAGTACCAGGCTCACCTCGAGAATAGTCATCCCAGACTTCCAGCACCATGGCATCAGCCCTCCCCTGAGCCCGCTTCCAGGCCAACCCTTGTGTCATCCAACTTTCTGAGTTTTTGCCCTCTCTTTGGTGTTAAGTGATATCTCATTGTTTTAATTTTTGTTCCTTTGATTGTTAATGAGTTCAAGCATCTTTACATGAGTTTGATAGCTTTTGTGTTTGTTCTCCTGTATATTGCCTATCCCTATCCTTTGCTCCAACATTGTTTCTAGAATAAAAACTAGCCTCTCCCTAGTTTGGCATTGAGTCCCCAGTACTAAAATCTCACTTTTTTTTTTCCCAAGATTTTTTTTAAAAAGTAAATCTGCACCCAACATGGGGCTCAAACTCACAACCCCGAAATCAAGAGTCACTTGCTCGGGGGGGTGCCTAGGTGGCTCAGTCAGTGAAGCAGCCAACTCTTGATTTCGGCTCAGGTTGTGATCTCAGGATTCTGGTATCAAGCCCCACCGGGGGCTCTGCTTCTGGATTCCCTCTGCCTCAGCCCCTCCCCCTGCTTTCTTTTTCTGTCTCTCTCTCTAATAAATACTAAATCTTAAAAAAACAAAAAAAAGTAAGAAAGAGAAGATTTTGTCTCATGTTCCGCTGATTGAGCCAGGCAGGTGCCCCTAAAAGCTCCCTTCTCATCACCGTCCTTTGCCCAAGCTACATGTGGCCCCGCAGCAGTTCTTCCTCTTTGTTTTTCCTGTCTCTTCTGCCTGGAGTACACCACCTTCCCCCTGCCCCCAGTCTGAGCATGTCTCAAATCTCAAATATTCTTTAGAACCCAGCTCAAACTATCGCCATACTTATTTGCTCAGCTGGAATGACCCTTTCCCTCTCAGCTCCCACAGAGCTCAACCTGCATCTCCCGTTGTCACCTGCCGCAATATGGCTTCCGCTGTAGCTGCTGAGGTGGGTATCACCTCCCTACAGAGTCAGGCACGGGTTGTGTGCAAGCACAGAGAGGTTCAGGGGGCCTGTTTGGAGAAATATTAAGACTTTAACAATAAGTAAGATGATTTTGACTTTATTCTTCGTAGTTTTCTCTGGACCGGTGTTTTCCTAAGTATACCCGTTAGTGGGTTATGAAATCGACTTACTTGATAGAAACCACCTTTTTCCTTTTCCCTTTTTTAAGAAGCATAAGAGTATATCGCAAACAGGAAGTATCATTTTGTGAAACACGTTGCAATTTATATTAAGAATATAGGCAATGGCACCTGGGTGGCTCAGTAAATTAAGCCTCTGCCTTCAGCTCAGGTCATGATCTCAGGGTTCTGGGATCGAGCCCTGCATCGGGCTCTCTGCTCAGCAAGGGGCCTGCTTCCCCCTCCCCCTCTGCCTGCCTCTCTGCCTGCTTGTGATCTCTGTTTGTCAAATAAATAAATAAAATCTTAAAAAAAAAAAAAAGAATATAGGCAATGGAAAATGTATCTCATACTGTGAGTTGAGGTCAACAGAGGTCTGTTCTACTGTACTGAACCATCATAGAACATATTCCCCCAATAGGTGCTACTTTGGCGTATTGACTATTTTGAGCTGCCAGCACTTGAAAAACAGCAAATGCAAGGACAGACTTTCTCTAACCACACCTGCCGAAAGGCAGAAAAGGAACTCAGTTGTCACAAATCCCTTCCCTGGGAATTTCATCAAACAGAGAAGACTGCCCCTTATCACAGGAGAACTGGACCCCACAGCCAGGCAAACTTCGTCAGAAACTATCATACCTCCCGTGAATTCTTCTAAGGGCCTGTTCATCTTTCCTGAAAGGCATTTACTCTCCACTAAGAGGCCTCCAGGCCTCCTCCCCTTTCACTATTAAGATGGTATTTACGTCTGAATTCCAAACCACCTCGGGGAGTTACTTATTTTTTCTCGGGCATCTCCCATGTATCCATGAGGTATGCATATTAATAAACTTCTGTTTGATTTTCTCTTGTTAATCTGTCTTTTATTATAGGAGTCTCAGCTAAGAAGGCAGAAGGATAGAGGGAAGATTACTTTCTCTTCCCTACAGTACAAATATTGATGATATTTGTATCCATGTGTGTATCACTTTCCTCTGAAATCCTGACCCAAACACAAAAGAAAAGTAAAACACGAAACCTAGGCTCAAATTCCATCCTGGCCACTTTTTAGCTGGGTGACCCGTAACCCCAGCGGTCTTATATTCACCAGAAATTTCCCTATCTGTAAAACAGGACTGAAAAGCCCTACCTCCTTCCCAGGGTTCTTGTGGAATCAAATGAGAGGATATAAGGGAAAGGCTTTTGTAAGTCATGAGACACCCAGGAACCCAAGTATTCTTATTTTCTGGGTCACAGTCTAGAAGAATGTCTAGATGCTACTGATCTAGAGATTGTATAATGTACCAATTGTTTCCTGGGTGTTAGTCTTCCTACATCATGATTGTGAGTTTCCCAAGGTAAAGATCTAGGACTTGTATTGGTTGGTGTTTACCATAATGAAATGACTAATAATTTATTGGGGTATTGCCATGTTGAGATTCTGCCCTAAGTACTTTGGATGGACTGTATTTATCTCATTTTATCCCTGTGGTAACCCTATGAGGTATGTATGTTTGCTGTCACTATTTTACAGATATTCCAGCTGCAAAACTGAGCTCTTTTTCTAGATCCATGTCTTTTCTTTTCCTGAGGAAAGTTGCCTAGTTGCCCAGACAGTTTGAGCTTTCTCCTGGTTACTGCAGGTAACTAGCCAAGGGCCAGAGGACTTTCCATGTAATGCCCTGAAGCCTGGAGTTCCCTAAGTGGAGACACAGACTCCCTTGTGACCCCCACACTGTTTGGACACAGAGAGTGTTAGCAAAAATGCCATCTGCTCCTCTTGGTTTATACTCAGGTATCACTGACTGACAGAAGGACCTTTTGGAGATGGAGAGTGCAGGGACACCTAGAGAGGGAAAATCATGGGAAGTCTCTGGAAGGCCTGCTTCCAGAAGCACCTCCTAAGAGGCCCTGAGCTCAACACCTGCAGGGGGTTGACTAGTGTCCTCCCAGAAGTCATGTCCACCTGGAAGCTCAGAATATGACCTTGTTTAGAAATAGGGCCTTTGCAGATGTAATTAAGGATCTTTAGATGAAATCCCTCTGGATTTAGGGTGGGACAAGGAAAGGAGTGGGAAAGTTGGACGCAGAGACCCGGGGAAGGCGGCCATCTGAAGACACAGGCAGAGATTGGAGTTTTACTGCTGTAAGCCAAGGAAAGCCAGGAGCCACTAGAACCTGAAGGAGTCAAGGAAGGATTCTTCCCTAGAAGCTTTGGAGAAAGCCTGGCTCTGCTGATACTTTGATTTCAGAATGGTGAGAGAATCAATTTCGGTTGTTTTCTGTTACCAAGTTTGTGGTGATCTGTTTGGGAGCCTTCGGACACCCTCACTGGCTTCTAGCAGCAGTTGGGGTATGAGCTGTCCCCAGAATGGGAAGAGCTTGCCACTGCTGCCAGTCCCCAGTGAAGCCTGTCGGGGTTCTTCCTGCTCGGACATAGCGTCAAGGAGCCCACAGAGGTCCAGGGCTGGGGGAGGTCAACCACCATCTAGGGGTGCTCAATGCCACTAGTGGAGATGGAGGTGCCCTGAGGAACTCAGGGCTGAGTGGGTCGGGGAGGCTGGGTAGGCCCATGAAGGAGCCAGTCTGCTCACTGCGGGGCACCGTCCCCCATTCCCGACTTTCCTGTACCACCGTCCCCCATTCCCGACTTTCCTGTACTTTCCTCCAAGTACACTTCCTGCTCTGCTCCTTGTCACTCTCAACACTCCCTCCCCCCCAAATTACAGGAACCTGGTGTCTTTCATGGATGAAATGATGGGATGTTTCCTAATCCTGCTTTAACAGATTACCCTAAATTTAGAGGCTTAAAACAGCACAAATTTATTCTCTTACAGTTCTCGAGGTCAGGAGCCCCAAATGAGTCTTAAGGTGCTACATTCCGTGTCAGAAGGACTGATTCCTTCTGAAGGCTCCAGAAGGAGAATCCGTTCCTGTCTCTTCCAGCTTCTAGAGGCCACGGGCATTTCTTGGCTCCTGGCCTCAGCATCCAATCTCTGCTTCTGTCATTGCATCGTCTTCCCCCCATGAGGCCACTTGCCTCTTTCTAATATGGTCTGTTATGATGATATTTAGGGCCTACCTGGATCATCCATGTTAGTCCCACCTCCAGGTCCTGAATTTAATCACACTTGCGAAGTCCCTTTTGCCAGTTAAGGTCACAGATTCTCAGGTCGCTGGGATCAGGATGTGGACGTCTTGGTGGGGGACTATTCAGTCTACCCCCAAATTTGTACCCCTCCCTAAAGCATCTCCCCTGAAGCACTGATCACCCACTGAGGGCACTGGCAGTGGTGAACTCTGCCTTCAGCTAAGGTCACCAGAAGCTGGCTAATGGTGGACTTCAGCCATTTGTGGACAAGTGTCACAGCCCAGGACAGCTATCTTCTCCCTCTTCTGGGACCGACCTGCAGGAAGTTCCTTCCAGGGTGCAGGCTAGACCTTATTCTGACCGGCAAATTCCCGAGAATTCCCTGAAAGGTTGTGTGGAGGTGGGTAGATACTGGGTGTTGTGTCCTTCTGAGTAAGGATTCAGAGTCTGAGGTCTTCAGGTCCCTCAGGCATTTCCTGGCCACTGAGGCAGTCAGGATGCTGCCTTACAGAGATGAATAGGACAACACGCCCATCCTGACAGAACTCAGAGTCTGATGGGGAACTAGGAGGATAAATGAATCCTGGAGGAACTGCTAAAACCAGAGGAGAGTATACACTTGTTAGAACCTGGGGAAAGTGCTGTTGGTCTGAGAAGGAGGAGTAGGGGTTGGGCGGGGGGAGCACATGAGGAAAGCTTCACAGGACTGAATTGTACAGACTAAACAGTAGGTCCACCAAGGAGGGGAACATATCTGGACAGAAGAAAGGGTTATGCCTAGTCATGAGAGGAATTGCAAATTGCAGACATTGGGTTGGATGAGAACAGATGAGTGGGGTTAGGGGAATGGCTGATGAACATCCAATGAAAAGCCAGGGAAGGTTTGCAATTTAGGAGCTGTAACGGTATTTACCTTTATAATTTTGTTTTGACTTCTCTGAATAGCTAATAATCTTATTAATTTTTTTTCTGTTGTTTATTTTGGATCAGACTTGTGCTGGTCACTTTATGGGAACTGTTTCCTTAAATGTCTCCAGATACCATGAGCAGACAGGTACCCGTGTCCCCATTTTACAGATGAGGAACTGAGGCCTGGTGAGATGAAGCATCTTGCCACAGTGTCCTAGGTAGTAAGAGGCAGAGCCAGGACTCAAACTCAAGTCTGTGGCTTCGCCCTTAGCCTCTGCTTCTCTGTACTGATTATGACACATGGGCATGCATTTCATGCTGAGAATAATAGGGTGGAGGAGATGGAAAGAGTGTGAAGCTCAACTCTGGCACAGGGTGGAAATTTTTTCTCCCTTGATAGTGGTAGAGACAGGTGGCCTATGGGTAATGAGTCCAGTGAATCAGCAAGTCCTTCAATCCTGTACATCATGAACTTCCTGTTCCTGCCCCCCCACCTCCAGCTTCCGGTATGTGCTCTTCACTTGGTCTTTTCTGCTTTGGAATGTGAACTTTCGAGTCCCAGAACCTTGATCAGAATCCCTGGCCATGGCACTCACTAGCTGGGGGAACGTAGGCCAAACACTTTAAGCTTCCTACTCTGTAAAGTGATAAAACACCTACCTGCCTTTGCAGGGTTGTCATGGTGATTAAAAGAAAGATGAAATAACAGGCTTAGTCAGAAGTGACCAAACTTGATGAACACAAGTGGTTGTCATCATTTCTGAACGGCATGCACAATATGGCCCTGATGCTCTCACCTTTGCCTCCCTGGGACAAATGTTGTCTGGGTAGCCCTCATCAGTCTCCAGCTATCCTTCTGTCTCTTGGCATTCCCTTCCTTTCCTGGTTAACCCCATCACTGCTCTGGCTGCCTCAGTCCTCTTCTCTTCTCCCAGACCCATGGCTAGATCTCATCAAATCCTCCACCTTCTGTTAGCCCTTATTCCCTTATCCTTCTGCTAGGAGCTTCCCCCAGAGTATCTCCAGCTGAGCCCCTTCACTGAATAGATTAATATTCTTAACTCCCGGTGAATGTGTTCCTCTGGACAGTTAATGGAATTCTCAATACCAGTGTCAGAAAGGCCTTTAAGCATCTTTTTTTTTTTTTTAAAGATTTTATTTATTTATTTGACAGAAAGAGAACCCAAGTAGGCAGAGAGAGAGGAGGAAGCAGGCTCCCCGCTGAGCAGAGAGCCTGATGCGGGACTCGATCCCAGGACCCTGAGATCATGACCTGAGCCGAATGCAGGGGCTTAACCCACTGAGCCACCCAGGCGCCCGGCCTTTAAGCATCTTATTGGTTCCAAAAGAACCAAAGTTTGTTCTCCCTGAATTCTTCACCTTAGTGAATTTTTCCATCATCTCCTAGTTCCTCAGGTCAGGGAGAAGCTCCTTCTTCTCTCCTATTCTCCAAATGCCTACATCACCAAGTCTTACCAGATTTATCCTTCTACAGTTCCCTCCAATCCATTAATTCATCTATGTCTTCTCCTGGTCACTGCCATAGCCGAGGCCACCATTAGCTCTGATTAAAGGACCCAAAGTCCGATTAACAGTACCAGTTCTGGGGCACCTGGGTGATGCAGTTGGTTAAGCACCAGACTCTCGGTTGCAGCTCAGGCTGTGATCTCAGGGTTGTGAGACTGAGCCCTGTGTTGGGCTCTGCGCTCAGCATGGAGTCTGCTAGAGTTTCTCCCTCTGCCTCTCTGTCCCACGTGAGCACACGCCTTCTCTCTCTCTAAGAAATAAATGAATTTTAAAAACAAAAAACAAAAAACCCAATACTAGTTCTATGGCAGATTTTTTCCAGGAACCATGTTGAACATGATGAGACTTTTTCGTTTTTCTTCAAATTTTGTGATGAGACTTTTGAAGAGAACATGAATTGCCTTTTGCCTTTTTCTTCCATCCAAGTACTAACCAGGCCCAACCCTGCTTAGCTTCCGAGATCAGAGGAAATCGGGTGCATTCAGGGTGGTATGGCCGAAGACGCCTTTTGCCTTTTTCTTTATGACTAGTTTGAAATTATGTACCTAAAACAACAAGATTTTGATACTGACATAAAAAAATTCTGATACTACTTCACCCCTAGTTTCTCAAACCAACAAAGACATTCCAAACATTTCCTAGGAAGTTTGGATTTTACAGAATAGTGGCAGGAATGTCAGCTCTGTCCTACTACCAAACAGGTGTCAAAGTTGTCACTAAAATGCCTGTGGCAGTTTGGGAAGCCCTTGAAGACACTGGAGAGTTCCTTGTAGTCCTCCCCAAACATGCTTACAGTGAGAATCGGATTCTGTGGCCCTAGCCCTGTGGGAGCAGATGTCCAAGATGGCAGCTGATAGGTAAGACGGCAGTGTCCTGATAAGACCCGACCCTCTTCTGGGCGAGAAATATTGAGTTAATAGGTCCCACTTCCTCAGAAAATGAGTTTGCATACTGCTTTTGGTTTGCTAGCCCTATGTGAGTGTAGGGGGCTCAGTCAGGCTGAGGAGAGAACCCTTCCATTGTCAAGACCCAGACCTGCCATTGTGTCTCACCTTTGACAGGAAACCAGTTAACACCAACCAGGGAGGGCCTCCACTGTCCAATACCAGTGAGGGACCAGGTCCTAATTCCCCAGTGCTCTTCGTCCTCTGCTTTCATTCACTGTTTTCCTTCCACATCCTGCAATCTTTGAGTTTGGTGAGTGAGCACTCCACTGTTGTGGTGAGAGGAAGAGAAGTGGGTAGAAACATGAGAGGGGTGAAGGCACATCCTAGCCATTCTCATTAAGCTAGGAGCCCCTATCTTAGCCATGACAGACACACATGGGCTGTCCTCCAATCTCAGGGCCATGGGCAGGTCTTGGGTATCTTTGGTATTTTAGATTGTTGGTATCTTGCTTTCAAATCTGACTTAGTATCAGTTCAAGGCATGTAATCCTGGGAAGGAAGGGTTTGGACATGGAAAGCCACATGCTCAGGCATCTGCTAATGGCACTGACACTTTGGAAGTAATTCTTCCTCTGAGAACTTCAGGCTGCACCTTTGAAGACAAATTCCAGTGGATGAGATGCTGGGTGCAAAGCTGTCATCTCTGCACAGCTCGAAGTCACTGCTGCTTCTGCTTGTAACTAAGTCAGAGGATGCCATCACGTACTGTTGGTCTGAGCAGGGACTGAGGCCCTGGGCAGAGACCCTGGAGCCTGTATTGATCTCCTAGTGCTACCCTAACAAAATACCACAGACTGGGTGGCTCAAGCAACAGAAATTTGTTTAGTTACAGTTCTAGAGGCTGGAAGTCCAAGATCTCTTTGTCATAGGGTTGGGTTTCTTCTGAGGCTTCTCCTGAGCTTGCAGATGGCTGCCAGATTCTCCCTCTGTCCCCTTATGGTTGTCTCTCTGCGTTGGCTGTGTCCCGATCTCTTCTTTTGTTGTTTTCTTAAAGATTTAATTTATTTTAGAGAGAGCACCCACGCAAGTTCATGCGAGAGCAGGGGAGGGAAAGAGGGAGAGGAAAAGCATCTCAAGCAGACTCTACACTGAGCTCAGAGCTACCTCATAGCCCTGAGATCATGCTCTGAGTCAAAACCAGGAGTCTGACGTCTAACCGAGACACCCAGTTACCCCCGATCTCCTCTTCTTATAAAAAACACACTATCCATATTTGATTAGGGCACATCCTAATGACATACATTCCTTTCCTTTCTTTCTTCCTCCCTCCCCCCCCCCTTTCTCCCCTCCCTCCCTCCTTCCTCCCTTTCCTTTATTTCTTTCTTCACTTGAGAGAGAAGCACAAAGGGAGCAGGAGAGGGAGAAGCAGGCTCTCCACTCAGCAGGGAGCCCAGTGTGGGACTGATCCTAGGACTCTGGGATCATGATCTGAGCTGAAGACAGATGCTGAATCAACTGAGCCACACAGGTGCCCCCTCAATGACATTTTAACTTAAATGCCTCTTTAAAAGTCCTATATGGCCTTAAGTACAGTCCATTCTGAGGTACTAGGAGTTAGAGCTTCAACATAAGAATTTGGGGAAGAAGGCAGGAGACACAATTCAATTCATAACAGGGACTATGAAAATCTCTGAGTCTGGGGATGAAAACTGGAGCTACAATCCATACTGCTCTCTCCTTTCAAAAAGGCAAAAAAATTTTCAAGTCTTTCTTCCTCAGTTTCTGTTCTCCTCAGTGAATTTCCACCAATCTCTGTAATGGTTTTACCTGTGAACAAAAACACAAACTCTGGCCTTTTCCAGGTGCAAATAAGTGGTGTTCAAAGAAGAGGGGTCACCCACACACTTGCTGCTGAGTCTTGTGCAGTGCCGGCTTTCCAAGGCCCCAACCGACTCGTTTCTAAGACACCAAGAGGCCTTAAATCTTCCACTTTCATCTGCACGAATCGCCCGTCGGAGATAACTCAACTCGTCTCTGCCCTCACAGATTCTAGTGAAGCCAAATATAACCAAGGAAGGGGAGGAGCAGAGCGGGTTGTGTGCCTCCCATTGGTTCCAGCCGCTCAAGAGCTTGAACTACGAGCGCCCCGCGCTGGACAACTCCTCCACTACATGCACAAAGCTTTATGTCTGCATCTGGGGTTGCTCTGGAGGAACAGGAGTCTCCTGCTGCGGACGTGAGCAGGTAACGGTACCCACAAGCAAAGATCCCCGGGAGGGGCCTTGGTTAAGGCGGCCTTTGAACCTTCCAGCGGCTGCCGCTCTTTTTTATGAAACCCACAGGATTGTCAGAACTGAATGCCGGGCTGCTGAAGCCGGACCCTCTTTGTCCTTTGGCCCATTTCTGCTTGGAGCTGCCCATACTACCTGCCTTGAGGTCCACTGGAATTAAAAAGGGGGACGGGGTGGGGACAAGATTGGGGAAAATGAGAACGTCAAGGACTTAAGACCTCTGGCAAAGTTGCTCAGGCCCACAAGGGACTTTGGACAAGCAAAATCCAGTTGATCGGAGAAGCCTGGGCATTACTGACACCCAACCCGCAGGTAAAGCTCAGGAATCCAGAACTTGACGCGGCAGAGGTCGGGCCATACCAAAGTGGCGATTTCCTTCCTCAGCCGGAGCGCCACGCCTTTCGGGGCCACTTCCGGCTGGGATGTGGAGCTCGCCCGCGCACAGCGCGGCCGCCACTCCCCGTGGCTTAAAAAAGCCAGCGGGGGGCGCCTGGGTGGCTCAGTGGGTTAAAGACTGATTCGGCTCAGGTCATGGTCTCAGGGTCCTGGGATCGAACCCCACATCCGGCTCTCTGCTCGGCGGGGAGCCAACTTCCCCGTCTCTCTCTGCCTACTTGTGCTGCGTCAAATAAAACAAAAGACAGCCAGGGTGCGCTCCGGACAGCAAGTCTCTAGCGTCGCAGAGACTCCATTGTCTCGGGACCCTCTAAACTCTGAAAGCCCTTTTTCTCTTGCTCAGACAGCTGACAACCTGGGTCCGGTGGAGCGGCTAAAAGACCACTCCACGCCCATCAAGAAATCCAGCGTGGACCGCCGTTTCTCAGAAGCGAAACTGAGGGCCCTGGCCGCCCGGAGGGAAGCTAGCCAACAGGGCACCTGGACCCGGCGCGTGGCCTTTATATCACCTGTCAGGAGTACTCGGCTGTCCCACCCCCCCGCGATAGGGAAGCGTCCGCCGGGAAGGAGCGGATAGGCGACTTAAGTGGCACAGCTTCCTCCGAGTGCTGTCGTGGGTGGCTCTGAAAAGAGCCTTTGGATGGGATGGAACCTCGAGCCGAGCGCTCACTCAAGCCCGCTCCCCGCGGATGCGGCGCGCCAGCTGGATGTCCTTGGGCATGATGGTGACGCGCTTGGCGTGGATGGCG
>PISX010028600.1:0-21230 GCA_004024625.1 Mellivora capensis | reverse complement strand
GAATGTTTATAGCAGCAATGTCTACAATAGCCAAACTATGGAAAGAGCCTAGATGTCCATCAACAGATGAATGGATAAAGAAGATGTGGTATATATACACGATGGAATACTATGCAGCCATCAAAAGAAATGAAATCTTGCCATTCGCAACGATGTGGATGGAACTAGAGGGTATCATCCTTAGTGAAATAAGTCAATCAGAGAAAGACAACTATCATATGATATCCCTGATATGAGGAAGTGGGGATGCAACATGGGGGACTAGGGGGGCAGAAAAAGAAGAAAAGAAACAAGATGGGATTGGGAGGGAGACAAACCATAAGGACTCTTAATCTCACAAAACAAAGTGAGGGTTGCTGGGGGGAGGGGGGAGGGAAAGGGGGGTGGGGTAATGGACATTGGGGAGGGTATGTGCTATGGTTAGTGCTGTGAAGTGTGTAAACCTGGCGATTCACAGACATGTGCCCCTGGGGATAAAAATTTGTTTATAAAAAATAAAAATTAAAAAAAAAATAAAGAGACTGCCCTTTCCCATTATGTATGTATTCTTGGCTCTTTTGTCACATATTAATTGCCTATGTAACTCATGGGTTTATTTCTGGACTCCTACCTCATTCCACTGATCCATGTGTCTGTTTTCATGCCAATACCACGTTGTTTAAATTGCTTTTAGCTTTAAGATGTAGTTTTAAGTCAGGAAACATGATGCCCCCGTCATTGTTCTTCTTTCTCAAGAGTGCTTGGGCTATTTGGAGCCTTTTGTAGTTCCATACAAATTTTAGGATTGTTGGTTCTGTTTCTGTGAAAGGGGCCATTGGAATTTTAATAGCGACTGTACTGAATCTTAGATTGCTTTGAGTAGTATGGATGTTTTTAACAATATTAATTTCTCCAATCCATGAGAATGGAATGCCTTTCTATTTATTTGTGTCATCTTCAATTTATTTCATCAGTGTCTTACAGTTGTCAGTGTATAGGTCTTTCTCCTCTTTGGTTAAACTTATTCCTAGACGTTGTATCCTTTTTGATACAATTGTAAAGGGGTCTGTTTTCTTAATTTATCTTTCTAATAGGTTGCTTTTAGTTTATAGAAGCAAATTTTTATATATTGATTTTGTATTCCACAACTTTACTGACTCTGTTTTATTAGTTCTAATAGTTTTTTGGTGGAATATTTATGCATTTGTATATGTAATATCATGTCATTTGCAAGTAGTGATAGTTTTATGTTTTCCTTTCCAATTGTCATGCCTTTTATTTTCTTGCTTAATTACTTTGACAAAGACTTCAGTACTTTTTCTAGTAAAAGTGGTGAAGTGGCCATCCTTGTATTTTTCCTGATCTTAGAGGAAAAGCTTTTACCTTTTCACCATTGAGTATGATGTTAGCTATGGACTTCTCATGTATGACCTTTATTCTGTTGAGGAACATTTGTGGTATACCCACTTTGTACAGAGTTTTTATCATAAAGGGATGTTGAATTTTGTCAAATGCTTTTTCTACATCCAGGGAGATGACCGTATGATTTTTTTCCTTCATTTTGTTAATGTGGTGTATCACATTGACTGATTTGAGCCATTCTTGAATTCCTGGAATAAATCCCACTCAATCATGGTGTATGATCTTTTTAATGTATTATTGAATTCAGTTTGCTAATATTTTGTGGAGGATTTTTATAACTGTATTCATCAGAAATATTGGTCTGTAATTTTCTTTTCCTTCTTGTAGCATTCTTGCCTGATTCTGGTATCAGGTCAATGCCTGCTTCAAGACAAAAAAAAAAAAAAAAGAATTTAGAAGTGATGCCTTCTCCTCTTCTATTTTCTGTGAAGAGTTTGAGAAGAATTGGTATCCATTTTTCTTTAAATGTTTGGTAGAAATCATCAGTGAAGCCATCCGGTTCTAGACTTTTGTTAGGAGGCTTCTGATGATTGATTCAATCTCTTACTAGTAATCAGTGTATTCAGATTTTCTATTCATAATTCAGTTTTGGTAGGTTATGTGTTTTTAGGAATTTACCTATTTGCCTAGGTAGTCCAAATTTTTGGTGTCTAATTTTTCATAGTATGATTCTTTATATTTCTGTGTTATCAGTTACAATATCTCCTCTTTCACTTCTATTTTAATTTATTTGAGTCCTCTTTTGCTCTCAGTGAATCTAGCTAAAAGTTTGTCAATTTTTTTTATATTTTAAAAAACAGCTCAATTTCATTGATCTTTTTTATTTTCCTTTTAGTCTCTATGTCACTTATTTCTGCTCTGATCTTTGTTATTTCCTTCCCTTTGCCAACTTTCAGCTTCATTGTCCTTCAGCATTTTTTAGTATCATAATTGTAATCTTACTGTAAGCATTGTTTGGTAACCCGCTTTTTGCTATTGTGATACTAATGTTTTATCATACTTCTGTAAATTTTTAATGACAGTACAGTATTCCATTGAACAGAGGTACCATGTTTTTTTAAACAATCTTGATTTTTTTTTTAAGTTTTTGAATTTGAGATAGTGTTGTGATAAGCCTATTTTTCCAGGAAGCCTTTGTAAATGTCTGATTTGTTTTAGATTAGCTTCCAGAATTGCAAATACCAGTTGAAATACTATGAACAATTGAAACATCTAAAAACATTAAATTAAATTACTTTCAGATATGTTTTCTAATTTACATCCCCACCAGCTGTGCATGTAAATTCAGAAATTTTTCAAAGAGATCTAGGCCCACTCCACACTAATTCAAAATAAATTATTATAAGGAAAAAAGAATGGCATTTGCCACTAAATGTTTTTTAATGCTTGATAATGCTTTCAAGTTACTTCAAGTATATAATTATAGAATTTTATTTAAATGATACTGCTGTTATGTTTCCAAAGAAGATGAAATCCATTTTAGAAGATTTAGCAAAATCGATAAATATCAAATTTAATATTCAATAGTTGTTTACTTCACATTACATTAAATTACAATATATCTAGAACATGTATATATGTCTTATAGAACTTAGAGCATACTATATTACTTATATCCATTTATTTTTTTAAAGGTTTTATTTATTTATTTGACAGAGAGAGAGATCACAAGTAGGCAGGGAGACAGGCAGACAGAGGAGGAAGCAGGCTCCCGGCGGAGCAGAGAGCCGGATGTGGGGCTCGATCCCAGGACCCTGGAATCATGGACCTGAGGTGAAGGCAGAGGCTTTACCCCACTGAGCCACCCAGGCGCCCCACTTATATCCATTTATAATTGTAATGTCTTTGCCTTCCCCATGTGGCCAAAACTACAATTTGCTTGGTATTGTTCTTTTTTTTTTTTTTTTAAGATTTTACTTATTTGAGAGAGAGTGTGTGTGTGCACACAGAAGCAGGGAGAGGGTCAGAGAGAAGCAGACTCCCCCCACTGAGCAGGGAGCCCTACACCGGCCTCAATACCAGGATTCTGGGATCGTGACATGAGCCAAAGATGCTTAATTGACTGAGCCACCCAGGCACCCCTACCTGATATTATTCTTTCTTACGTCATACAATCCCAAATTACATCATTCCTGTGGAGAAAATTCCCCCTGTTCGAATGATCTTCCATTATGGTCATTTGCATAAAGACGTTGTGGTAAATGTAAGGTCTTCTTGAACGCTTTAGAGCAATTTCGTGATGCTATAACCCACCTCGTTGTTGTATTCACTTAATAGTTACTGGGTCCCTTCACCGTGAAGGCGCAGTAGACAAATACGGAACCGAGTAGACAAATACGGAACTACCTTGATCTAGTGTGGAGGTGGACAAGGTGCTATAAACAGTATGTCTTGGGAGCACAGGAGGCCCATTTGAATTCACCAAGAGACACGTTATTATTTGAGCTAAGACTTGGAGGATGAGAAGTTGGTTAGAGAATATAGGGGAAACATTAGGGGCAGTAAAAATAACATATGCAAAGATATACAGACACTTTTTTAAAAAGCCCACCACATTGTAGGAGCTCTAGGTAATAAGTCTTAGTGAGTAAAACAAGGGTTGAGCTTGGGAGGTTGAAGACAGACAGAGGAGACAGAGTATGCAGGACCTACATCGCGAACATTTGCTATTGTATTGTGAAGGGAGTTTGGATTTTATTCTGTAGATAATGGTAAACTATTGAAGCAATTTGCATGAAAAGTTTTTGGTCATAATTATAACTCTGGAGTCTATGTAATAAATATTTTGGAGGTAGGGAAAGTCTGTATGTGAGCACATTTGGGAAGTTACTATATGAACACAGAAGAGACATTAGTGTTTGTGTTAAGGTAATGAAAATTGGAAGGGAAAATAAGGTAAAAAAAAAAAGAATCTGTATTTTATAAGAAAGGTAGCAAAAGCAATAAGACTTAAGAATTGATTGAATTTGGAAGATGTTGTCCTAAAGCCAATTTTGTAAAAATTATCTCAGTGATGGATTATTCAGTAGGATCTCATTAGCTCATTACAACTGAGGGAAAAGGTTAATTTGATTTGTTTCAAGTCTGAATTACAGAATATTTGTAAGAGAAGTTTTTTAATATACTTAAGCACAGAAAGTTTTTCAGTCACATTTTGGTGGTATTAAAAAAAAAAGAATTAAGGGGAATTTTGGCAGAAGAAAAGGTTCATATGAGAAATCCTTGCTCCATCAGACAATATTATTACCAAATTTAAGATGTTGTATAAGTTGCTAGGACTGCCATAACCATGGACTCAGTACTACAAACTGAGTAGTTTAAACAACAGAAATCTATTTCTCACAGTTTTGGAAGCTAGAAGTTCAAGACCAAGTTGTCAGCAGTGTTGATTTCCTCTGAAACCTCTTTCTTTGGCTTGTAGATGGCAGTTTTTTGCTGGTGTCTTCACATTGTCTTTCTTCTCTGTGTGTCTCTGACCTGATCTGTTCTTGTAAGGGCCCCAGCTATATTCTTTTAGGGCTGACTTTAGTGGCCTAATTTCACCTTAATTATGTCTTGTAGATCCTGTTTCCAAATACAGTCACATTCTGATGAACTGAGTAGGATTTCAACATGGAAATTTCAAAGAAATTTCAGAAGCTGTAACAGATACGGACTGGAGTAAAGATCTCAAAAGATATTTTCATTTCCATAGCATTAAGTAAAAAATTAAGAATGACTATCATAAGAAGAACATTACATAAATTAAGAAATTTTTAGCAAAACGGTTTTCTAAAATTGAATCAACTAAGTTCAATATACCATTCCCAGTTAATGAATGAGAGAATGTCTTCTTAATACTGACTAATGTGGTTTATTTACTAGAGAGGGCTAGTAACAACAGTAAAGAAGTTGTGGAGATATGTCTTATATTCAACAATGTTTATCAAAATACTGGTCAAGTTCATTGTATACTTTATGTTTGCTTGTGAGAAAATTGGAATATTATGTATGCAGCACTGGGAAGCTAACTGGAGGGGGTTTCGTAGTTGTTCAGCTGACTTGACGTCCAAAATTATAAGGAAGCGCACTTTTTAAAAACCAAGTTTTGTAATGACCAAAGCTGCTCACCAGTCAGAGACTGTGTCTGTATTGTGCTAAAGCAGCTGATACTGACATTAAATGAAACTTCACTTTGGAATTTAGGACTGAAGAGGGCTTGTGTCAGGCGTTAGGTTTTAATAGATCTGGGCGCCTGTTTAATTATTGTTTTCTAAAAAATTTCTGTGTTGGAGCATAGCATACGATATACTAAGAAATTTTAGCAGCCTAAAATTTTGTGAGATTTTTTTAATTAAAAAAAAAACAAAATGTCAAACCATCTCTCTGGATACTTACATAAAATAAGTGATGAGACATTCTGAGCAGAGAACACAATCTAGTAATGTTTATCATAGCACCATGGGAAGCAAGAATTCCAGGCCTTACTCCCACCTGTTCATTTCCTGTCTGCAGCCTCAAATTTAACGACTTTGTAGTCCTCCCTCTCCCTTTGTAAGAAAACTGTACAAAAAGGTAGCTATTTGTTTCACATTTTGCCAGCATGGTGGGACGGGGTCAGAGGAGGGGATGGGTAGGGCATGTAGCATCTGATGAGAATTCTGAGATGCTTAGATCTGTATCTCTTCATAAAATTTCATTACAGTCATGAAAATCAGCAAGTATCCAGTTGCTAGACTATGACAACAACAGCGAACAATAACAACAAAAAGACCTAGGGGAGGGTGTGGGACTGGAAAGTAGTATTTATTATATTCCTACTCTGAATCAAATAGTGTATTAGATTATCTAATCTAATCTCTGTGTGCTCTGTGTAGTTTACTTTAGAAATATTAAGAAAAGAAGGCTCTGATGGGTTAAGTGATTTTCCCAATCAGCCAACAATGGAATTGGTATTTTAAAATAAATTTAAAATAAATCTGGACTCCCAAGTCATGCTTACATCTCCCCAGTGTGCCCAAGAGGGCCAAGGTGGTCAATTCTCCTGCACAAAAGGGATCAGAACAATCAAAAGAGCCAAAGAAGTCATATTTGTTTGGATTAAACAACTCAATCTGCAACTATTTCACTTTAACATAAGGTGGAAAATGGGATTTCCAAAGGAAAGAAGAAGGAGAAGAACAAGAACACAAAACTGAGTTTCAGCAAAGAGGGCAAGTGAGCGATTAAAAATAAATCTTTCATGAAAAATAATATTTTTCAATCCTGCTTAACCCAAACTAATCTGAGTTATTTAAAGTATTGTAACTGGTGGTGACAAAGCAGAGAGTTTATTATATCCTTCCACAGGCGATGACTTCTCCGAAGCAGGAAGCACATGTGGAAGGGGACCACGATATCCAAGGTACAGTGAGCAGCTTTCTGTTACGTCTGAACATGGTGCCACATGTGCACCTCGTCAGTGCTGGGAAGGCTGTCCCACCTCAACCAGACCAGGCAGCTTGTTCTCCGTTCCGGCTGGGAAACAAGAATACTTTCAGTCCTGGTGGGCACTCAAGTCACAGGGCCAAAGAGAAATCTGCACCCCATCCAGGCCCGTGCTTCACCAGTGAGAGTCGGTGTCTTTAGGCACACCAGTAGTTAACAGCAGAATCCCTGTTTAGAAAGCTCAAGATTTCTGAAATCTATTCCTCCAAAATAAATGCATAGTTTCATTTGCAAAGTAGGACATCATTACCTAAAGATAACAGCATCTGCAGAAATACTTACTTAGCAACTAAATCACAAGGTCTTCCTTAGAGCTTCCTTTAGGCTAGAAATAGTCCCTGCTTAGCCAGCTGGCCTGAAAAACTAGTGACAAACATAAAAACCAAAAGAATTACGGAGCTCATCCTATGCCTTCATCTACGGCTCACACAGTATCTGTAGCACACTGTTTTTGAGATCGAGGGTTACAGAGCCAGTGGAAGGAGGAAATGCCAGATTTTCTTCTGTTGTGCCATGTTTTCACACCCAGAAATGTCTATCTCTCCAGGTAATGAAATGTACAACTTTTTATGCAACTCTTGTGTAAATTTAAGGCTGGCAGTATTTGCAAAGACCGTGATAGCCATGACTTACTCAGTGGCCTCAGCCCTGTTGCCAGTGGGCCCAGGAAGACCACAGACACTGGGATGTGTCAGGAGAACTGGTAACTAGAGAATCTGGATCCCTGGGAGCACTAACACTGATTTACAGACAGCCTAAGAAGTCTTTAAGGACACCCTCATGTCCTGCTTTTAAAAATGTATTTCAGAAGCTCCTGTTGCTGCTGTCCTAATTTTGTTATGTTGCTTTCCTGATCTATTTGTGGAGAAAGAAAATACTTCCATATTAAGGCTATACTGATGATAAAGAAAAAAATAAGCTTAAGTCAGATTTATCCCTCTAATTTACATGTTGCATTTTAAATTCACACATGGGTCAGGGAAAGAGACAATAATCCCAGGATAAAGTATCTGTGAATGCATTATTTCTTCTTACTTTGACCTAAACAAAGAGGCGGAAAGACTCTTCTAACAAAGCTTTCCTGAATCACTCATATCATCATATTTATTTTAGGATGGGCATGTAACTTACTTTTTTTTTTAGATTTGATTTATTTATTTATTTATTTGACAGAGAGAGAGGGAGAGCGAGCGAGCACAAGCATGGGGAGAAGCAGAGGGACAGGGAGAAGCAGGCTCCCCGCTGAGCAGTGAGCTGGATGTGGGTTCGATCCCAGGACCCTGGGATCATGACCTGAGCCAAAGGCAGATGCTTAATGGACTGAGCCACCCAGGTTCCCCAGGCATGCAACTTTGTACATGTTCGAGAGAAAGCTGTAAAGACAGAATCTGTCTCTGTGTGTAGCACATTGCAGGATATCGTAAAGATAACTTTTTTAACATGACAGTCATTGACCTTAGAGATTCCACCCCCAAGTCATTCCTTCTGTCAACTACAGAGAGAGAGAAGCGTCAGTGTACCATTCTCTTATTTCCAAATAGTGCTTACTTCCAGAAAACTATGATGCAGGCTAGATGAATGGTAGGCAATACCAGTTTCATTTTCCCTCACCTACCTTACCCTTACCTCTTAAATAGCATCTAGGAAACTGGTTTTAAACAATGTGCTTATAAATGTGCTGTATTTATTTGCAAAGTTGCCCTGGAACACTTCTCTGATCATGCCCATTTCTAGCAATTACCATTTTAAATTATGTTTTAACGACTAAATGACTCCAGGAGCAAAGAAAGGGTTATATATAACAATTTCACGGTGTGACACTTTGTGTGAACTGCACTGAAGGCAAAGGGTTGCAATAAATAAAATGGCTTTTGTTTCTAGCAAACTCACTCAAAGACACACATACGTATCTACAAAACCTCAGAGGCAGTTCCACATTTCCTGATGAACACTGGCCTTTCTTGAAACGTACGCTTAGCCATGGAATCTAGGAAAAGATCTCTCTGTGTTTTATAAGCATCATTATCAGAACAATGGCATGCAAGGAATGACAAATATCCCCACTGGGGATTTATGTTCCTTAAGAACTCAGAAAACACAGAATCTGCACCTGCTGCAGGATAATATTGGGCTTGCAAAGCAAAACAAAGATTTCAGCACAAAGCTAAAGATATTTACACAGGTTGGGAGATTTGCTGAACTGAGTCATGAGAAAATGACAACCACGTAAGTGCTTATAAGGCACCCAAAGTCCCGAATATTAAGACACTCTTTGAAACAAAGAATTTAGATTTGTGCCAGAAAACAATAGGAAAGATACTATAGATCAGATTTCAAAGGAAGGAGGGGTGGAACAGGCCCTGCCAGTTCTTACTATTCATTCTGCCCACACACACATCGTGCGCTCTTTTCTATTTTTAATTGCTGCAGAAAATGCCTCAGATTCTACACTCTAGTAGTTCTGCTATGAATAACATCGAGACCCTCAAGGATGGCAAAGAGAACCTAAGAGGCTTTTCTGGGTCTTCATCTACAGCATGTTACGTATGACATGGTCCATGCTGTCCCCAAATAATAACATAAGCCTTTCCGCCTCCCCCATGCACCTGAGGCCCACCTGTCAGCTTTATGACCTGAGAAAGAGACATACAGGAATCCTCAGGGCTGCCAAGTGCAGCTCACAGAAGGTCAGTGTGCATATCCCTGCTTCCGTGCTCTTGCCATTTCCAAGAATAACACCTTGAATTTAAACAGTAGCTTTCCTCCAAGGAACACAGAAGGTTCTCACCTATCTGAGACATAGATAGGTAAATAGATGCTACAAAGGAAGCAAGGATTTGTTGATTCTATTTTAGATGAGAGAACCAAAACACAGTAAGTTAATAGGAAACCAAACGATGCCAGAGCACGTATGATCTTCAACCTAGATTTTTAATTCAAAATCCCATCTTCTGTGGCTAAATTATCATTATGCAAAACTTATCTTGTTCAGGTGGTATTTGGTTATTTGGTTTTTTTCTTGGTTATTTGGTAAACCTTCCTGATTTCAAGTTTGAAAGCAAATAATCTTCACTGAGATATAACTAGTCTAGTAATTCCAACATTGTCACTCTAATATCAAGTTTCTTAGTGTAAGACATAATATTTGGCTATTCAAAGATTATTTAAATGAGTTGCTATCCTATACCTAGTAACTTTCAGTTTTTAGCTTTCCAGTTTTCATGACTAAGGAGTCAACTTAGAGAAGATCTCAGATTTTCTTAAACCCTGAGCAAGTTATTACGAGCAGACAAAAAATACAGTCATATTAATGGTTAGTGTGTTATTCCACAGTTCAAAAAATACTGCTTGACCTGATTACTGAAGAACCAAAGCTGTCTGCAGACAGGCATCGAAGGTATCGAAATGGAAACAAAAAGGGGAACAGGAGATGCTGTGCAGAAAAGAGAATAGGGAGTGGGCCCAGCTGGCTCAGTCAGTAGAGCATACAAGTCTTGATCTTGAAGCTGTGAGTTCAAGCCCCGGGTTGGGTGTAGAGTTTACTTAAAAAGGTTGGGGGGGCGGGGTGGAATATGGCCTTGTGGCTCCTAACAGCAACCATTAGAAGAGAGAGGAGAGACGGAGGTTTATAACGTAACATATGACATGGACAGGACGTATTACATTTGAGAATAGGCAAGAAAAGTTTATTTTAAAAGAAAAGGCCGTGACCTCTGTGTTTCAGATCCAAAGAGATCCTTTATAGGAAAACCCCGACAAAGACCAATTTAGTTTGTGATTACTGCAACAGACATTGTGCTAAGTCTTTCCAGATTACCTCATTTGATTCTTACTACTCTTGACATAGGTCCTATTATGCCCAGTTTACAGCGGAGAAATTAGGTTAAGAGATGTCACCTGACTTGCCACAGGTCCCAAAGCTCTTAGTTGATAGAGTCAGAGTAAGAGCCTAGAGTGATCTACCTCCAAAGCTTGCTCTTAACCACTCTGCCATGCTGACTCATTTTGGGGGAGAAAAAATGATTAAGCCTTTGAGAAAAAACCGACAAGGACTTTTTCTCAAGGATTTTCTCTCTCACACCAGTTCTTCTAATGCTTCTCTTTTTCTCTCACACTAAAGTACTCCCCCCATGTACTGAGGAAGGGTTGGGTCAGAGATGCGTTCACATATTATAGCTATTACTCATGTCTCACAGGAACCTGAAGGGCAACTCTGTGTGTAATTGTCAGCAGAGGCGTAATTAAGAATTTCTAGTACCTGAGTGAGCTCCAAGATTTATACTCCACCCAGCCCACTTTTCTTTATACCAGTTATAGAACCGAGTATCATTGAATGCGCGCATGCCAATCCCCGGTTAAGTCGAGACCATTCGCAGCAGACACTGGCCGGCTCTGCACCCTACTTGGTTTTGTCCCTGTTGGATTCGGCTGTCCCTGCCCTATCACTAGCGTCATTTGCCGTCAGTGGAGAGAAATAGAACGTTCCCATCAGTCCGCAACTGGCCAACAGAGTAACTAGTTGCTAAAAATTAACTCTGCTATTAACATCTCTAATAGTCTCTAAATCGTAAAGTACAGCACACACAGCCAGTCACAGCCTTGCTTTCTTCCCTACTTTAACTTCCCACTTCTCTTTTCTCACCCCATCCTGACAAGTGAAATTACACAGTCCACTTTGATGAGGCTGGGCCTCCAAAAGTGCTGTCCTTTCTTCCTGGGTGCCTTCTCCTCTCAGAGCCAGTTGGCAAACTGCTCACATATTTCAAGATTCAGCTCAAAGTCTAGAAATCCTCCTCTGTTTTCCATACTGCCTTCCGCCTCTGGACTCTCCTGGATCTGGAGAATGCCTGTGTTCTAGTGCCTGTGGTACCACACACAGAAGTTACATCTCCATCTCCCAGAGAATGTGTGAGTCCCAGCAAGCAGAGCCCAACACGTAGTAAACCACTGGTGGTGACTGGACAGTCTGTGAGTGAATGAAGGAATGAACATGAAAAACCAAGGCTTTTCCTCAAGGGCCTTACAGTTTTAGTTCAGACTTGAAAGTGTATGCATGTACTCTGGTGTTGCTGACCTAATCCTTCGGCATGAATTTAAATAAAAGCTGTAAACATTGATACTTACTCAAGAGAAAAAAAAAAACCAACAAAATTCTCCTTGAGGTCAGTGGGACTGGAGAGCTAGTGAGCTCACAGCACCACAAAGAGGTGGAAGAATAGGAAGGAAGTGACTAAGAAGGGCAGCGACTAACTGGTTAGCTGGTATCACCACACATACCAGCGTTAGCTCTGATTTCCATGAAGTTGCCTCAGTAGCAGGAGCAGCCTTGATTCCTTGGCCGGCTTCCTCTTAGGTGGCAGCACTCAACTCTCTGGCCCTTGACTGGAGTAGTAAGACCTTCTGCTGAGTCATCTGTCACACTTCTCTCGGGCATCATTCCTCCACAAGAGTGCACTTCCTCTTCCTCTTCATCAACATTGTTTTCTTGATGAATTCCGCAGCTACCGTCATGACAGTGTGTAAGTTCCCTTTGCCCTTAGAAAGTACATACTGTGGTGATAAACATTTTGTCTAAAGTATTTTCACGTTACATTCTCTGATATAACCTCAAAAAATTATCTTAAGAATAAAGAAAGGGGTGGGGCCCCTGGGTGGCTCAGTCAGCGGAGGGTCAGCCTTTGGCTCAAGTCATGATCCCAGGGTCCTGGGATCAAGCCCGGTGTGGGGCTCCCTGCTGAGCAGGGAGCTTGCTTCTCTCTTTCCCTCTGTCTGCCGCTCCCCTTGCTGTGTACATGCTCTCTCTTTCTCTCTCTGTCAAACAAATAAATAAAATCTTTAGGAAAAAAAAAAGGAAGAAAGGGGTGTAAAAAAAAAAGGAAATACACTTATAAGAGCACAATTGTTTGAGATCTAAGCGATTAAGCTATTTGTGTTAACGGACTTTATATTAAAAATTAAGACTTCATGGGAGTAAAAATAGAGTAATAAAGAATTCTTTTTTTAAATTAACATATAATGTATTATTTGTTTCAGGGGTACAGGTCTGTGATTCATCAGACTTACACAATTCACAGCATAGAGTAAGAGAGAATTCTTACTAAGGATATTTCAGTGATTCCTTGACCAATGGTAGCCTGGCACTCTACTGAATATCTGTAACAAAGTCAAAGAAATTTCCTAACTTCTGATTGTTCATCATCTACAGGAAATGCTCAGCTCATACTGCAAAGTGATAAGAGAGAGAACAGAGATAATCTATGTAATGGGTATAAATCTCATCTTATAAAATAATATGTACAAGAAATATATTTATTATTTTCTATAATTATGCTTAATTATTTTTTACACCAGACCCCCATCTTCCAAGAGTGTGGAGAATTTGACCTCGGTAAATCTTAGTTCCTTCTGTCCAGTTCTCTTACCTGTGTCATTGGAATAGGGGAAGAAGGAGGGTAGAGCGCCTGCCTCTGGTTATTGTTCATTGTTTTCCCTGTCAGTAGGACTCCCTGGACTCAGGGGTGCTTGTCAACCTCTGTGTCCTGCAAGAGAAACAAGACATTTTTACAGGGCTGCAGATGGCTTCCTCAGGCAACTGGTTTGGTGGTGTCACAGCAGGGAGTCAGAATCACGAATTGTTTAAGAAGGCCAACTTTGGCATCACTTAGATTCATATCCTGGGCTTACCGTATCTCGTGATCTCAGACAATTTTTTTCAATTTCCTAACCTTCAGATTTCCAGCTGTAAAGTAAGGGTGTGCATATTACGTACTTCACAGAGCTGTGAGGGCAAACTGAGGTAATCAGAGTAAAGTGACAATGCCTGGCTCATATTATGACCATATGACCAACAATATTGTTGTTATTCTTAGTACTGACACCATCATGCTCCGGGCACTGTCAGAACAAGGACAGATGTTGTCCTCTCTGCTCCAGACCCACAGATCTCTTTCTCTCCCTCCATTCCCCAGGCTGGTGAAATCCTTCTCATCTGGGAGAGAAGGCCTGTGTTCTCTCTGCTTTCCGCTGTATTCTCCACCCCCGGTGGCATACCATTTTATCTTGTTATTTTTCCTATGGTCACCTATTCAAATGTCCTCAGTAGCTTTACATGTGTGTTTTTTTCGTTGGGTTTTTTTGTTGTCGTTATTTTTGTTGTTGTTGTTGTTGTTGTTTTGGTGAGCAGAGGGGGTTTCTTGTCCAAAAATTGTCCTGGGTAAAGAATAGGGAGGAGGAAAAGAGGGGGGACTACAGAAAGAAGAAAAGCATTAATTGGATCTCAAAATATTACTTAACTTCACTAATGCAAAGTAGTATGAGAGCATTAAAAAGGAATAATTCAACTCCCCCTGGGAAAAGCAGAGGAAAGCATGAGGGATCAAAACTTCCCCCTAAAAATACTGCATGTTCACTGTGGCAAAGAAGGGTAGAGAAGGTACATTCCCTCCCCCTCCTGTAAGCTCTCTGAGAGATGGACAAATTTTATTTTCTTCTCCAGTGTGTCTATTATCTTTCTGGGCACCTGACACAGCACAGGCATTTCATACATTTTTGTAGAACAAATAAAATAAATTTCTATAAGAAAAAAATAGCATGCACAAAACCACAAGCCTTAAAGAAGTTGAGATGTTCAGAGGAGTAATGGGTATAGAGAACACTAGCTTTAGAAGGTCAACAGTGGGCAGAGAGAGAGAAAGGGAGGGAGACAGCACAAATAACAGAAATGAAACGTATTATACATCTAACCAGGACGTAGTCATTGTTTTTTATTAAACTTTTAATTTTTTCCTGAAATGGAACTATTGACTTGATTGAGCAGAGGGATGGCCAAATATCAGGTCTAAATACTGAGGCTGTGGAGCAAGGCTAGACACAAAAGAAAGAGTAGCTAGGTAGTCTGTGGTGGTCCAGGAAAGAAGATTGAGTTATTGAACAAAATCACTGTTCCTCACTGGTAGAATTATACATCCACACCCTTACCACAACTTTGTGGAGAGGAGGGCTAAGTGAACGTCCTCATCCCTTAACACTGGGTTTGTCCATCTATTTTCCTTTGACTGATGACTCAAGCATCAGCTTGAAGGTGTTCGTGCACTTAAGTGGCCCTCTGAACTCTGGGGATCCTCCATGAGAAGAACACAGCTCAGTAGCCTTTCTAGCCTAAGCTCCCGAACGAGAGCCTGTAGCCTGTAGCTCAGGGCCAAACTTGAGTCCAGCCTTCCCCAACGGAGACTCCTGAAAATAAAAAATTGTTGTTCTGAGGCAGCTGTTGAATTTTAGAGTAGTTATTTTATAGGGTACTCTGGATTCTAAAATTTGAGATTTTTTAAAAACTTGGTGGCCTTCTTCTCACACTGCTGTCTCTGCTGTTGACAATCCCTACAAGACCCCTAAGGTGCTACTTTCAAAGTTACAAACAAGTCCTACATTCTTGGGTGGAGTACTTGAGGAAGCCTGTTGCTTTGTTCTAGGGAAACACAGAGGAGTACCCACTCCTTGTTTGGAAGAAAACCCTGAACTCAATGAAAAAACTCCAAAGTCAGTGTTTCAGAATGGGAATTTAATGTTTAATGGTGTAAACTGGGGAATTTTTTTTTTTTAAAGAGCTTTGATGGGTGTTTTCTAGAAAATGTTTCTTTTGACAAAGTAGATTCGAGCCATACCGTAAGTATGCATATATGCAGAGTCATCTGTCCCATCTGAGGATTTGAAATGTGAAGCAAGGATAGAGAGGAGGTGAAGGAGTATTACTGGCCCAATTCCTATTCTACTTCATGCTACTAAAAAGCTGGCCTGGTTAAGGCCAACCCATGCCCACTTGGATGATCGCATTCAAATAAGGCATCACTAAAGGCAGAAAACCGCCAATGAGCTATGATGTTACAGGTTTCTGAGGCGAGATCCCAGCTTTGTGGCTGGGTGTGTAAGATTTCCTTGAAGAGAGTGTATCTTCCCAGTGTCAGTCATCCTTAGTGAGTTCCAATATGATGCCAGAAATGAGGATTGGGGCCTTAGATTGGGGTGAATGACACCTTCACTTTAGGCCTCGGAATGTGGACAGAGTTGAGTCATGCATATGCTGGGACATTCCTGGTGAGCTGTCAGCCTGCCTGAAGCTGGACCAGTAAGAGATCTGAGGTCCTGTCTGCTCTCAGAGTAGCCACTTATGGAGCAAAAGTGAGTTACCATTTTTTTTAAGATTTTATTTATTTAGTTGAGAGAGAGTGAGAGATATCATGAGAGGGGAGAAGTTCAGAGGGAGAAGCAGACTCCCCGTGGAGCTGGGAGCCCAATGTGGGACTCGATCCTGGACTCCAGGATCATGACCTGAGCTGAAGGCAGCCACTCAACCAACTGAGCCACCCAGGTGCCCGTGAGTTACCATTTTTGTAGCACTTTCCTTCCATGATGCTGCAACCTTTCATAAAGCCTAGTTATCATTTTAACCCGGTCTCAACTGTACCATGGGGAATTAGGGAGACACCTATCTCCTATTTCAGAGGGAGGAGAACAGGCATCAGGCTTGTGTGGGATCAGAAAGGTAGGGGTAGTAGCTGTCATTCTTGGAGGACAGGAGAGCTGAGCCATATGTTTAGTAGTCTCTTGAGCAGGGCAAACAGCAAAGGCAGCAGTGTAATGAGGAGGCCACCTGCTTCTGAGCAGATGTGAGGCAGGACCTGGGAAAATCTCACAAGTAAAGAAGTCTTAATTCCAGTGATCAGGTTGGGAGGTGCTCAAGCTACATGCACTGGGGAATTAAAAGAAAGCATGATCTTATCTTATAGTCACTAGCTAGTAAAATCTGGAACATTAGACTACAGCATTCATTTTATCACAAAATAATATTTTTTCCAATTTCTAAAAAGCTTTTTCCTTAAAATGGAAAAGTAAGGCAATCCTGTAAGAAAAATGGAGAGTGCAATCCAAATTCTAAATTCTCAAAGATAAACATACTTCTTGCATTAAAAATTTTCTGGCTTTGTAAATAAAAACCTACTCGTATAGTAAATAACCATTCAATTGACAGAGACATACGGAAAGAATGTAGATAGATGGGAGTTCCATGGAAGCCATTAATAAGAAGTTATTTAAATACGATGTGTTTTTTCAATACCAAGAACATATTAATGAGAGAGAAGAAATCATAACTTTAGCTTTTTAAAGATGCATTTGGCTTCTCTCTTTAAAGATTACTCTCCTGAAATTAAAGCTAGTGCTTTGGGGAGAAAAAAAAATGTGTACCTTCAGAAATGTAGAACATTGTTTTTGGTTAATTATTTATAATGGTTTAAAACAGTTTGATTTCTGGAGCCAAGTTAATTTAAGAACCAGATTGAAAAAAAAAACGAAAGTAAGAAAAGCTTTGTCTCCCTCTCCTTAAAAACAAGATTTGCCTGCTGCTTCTGAGTGACATTTAGGCTTTAATTGATAATATTTAATATTATTGAAAATACTTAAATTTAAGGATAGCTTTTTAACAAGTGCTTGACATTTTACTTACTCCTAACATTTATAAAATAGAAAACCTAACAAGGCTGATTTTTTTTTTGGTATGTGCATAATCCTATTACATTGCTTGAATCCTTATGTGAGTTAAGTAGCAGTTCCAGCATCATGCATGGCAAGGAGAGGGTATCCCCTTCTATGAAGTCTTTAGGATGAAAGGCATTGATCTGATACTCAAGCCAGTGTACTTTAATGTAGCTCCCTTGGGTGGATATTCTATATTCAGGACTATCTTCAATATTTTCAATAAGAGAATGATTCTGTAGTATATAAAATAAAATAAGAAAATTTGGGTGGCTCAGTGGGTTAAACCTCTGCCTTCGGCTCAGGTCATGATCCCTGGGATCATGATCATGGGTCATGATCCTAGTCATGATCCTGGGATCAAGCCCCGCATCGGGCTCTCTGCTCGGCGAGCCTGCTCCGTCGCCCCCCCACCCCTGCCTGCCTCTCTGCCTACTTGTGATCTCTGTTAAATAAATAAATAATCTTTTTTTTTTAATTCTGTAATTAATCTAATTTTTTGATACACATACCTGAGCTTCACAGGAAAGATAATACAGACTTTTTTTTAAAAGTCAATTAATTTTTAAATGTGCTTTAGATCATTCAGTAAGTACTCTGAGCTCTCAACATGTCAGAAATAGGACTGTCTTGGGTAAGAGGGCAAAGGGAGATACTTTTGCTTCTCATAAAATGGACAAACAACTGTTCATTTGAATTTAAATCTTAAAGCTCTTACTATATTTTCTCCTGAGAGTCAGTATTACTTTCTTGCTTTCATTCACAATTATAGCCCGAGGCTCCTTCTTATTCATATTTACGCACTTTTTATTTGCAGAGCATAGGAACCCGTGCCGGGTTAGCACTGCACAGTTGTAGGGCCTGGTCCGAGCTCTAACTGACAGGACACAGGGGACATAACTCCCTGAGAAGGCCAATGCTCTACTATCGAGAGCAACCTACACGTACTATGAAATGAAATTTACTGAAAATCTATTATTTGGTTTTCAGAAGCTGCATAAAGACTAAATATTCCTCCTAATACAGAATTTATTAAAATGTTCCTTTATCGTTTCTTAAAAAATGTATTGTTTCAAAGCACAATGGTATCATTATAAATAGAAGCAGCTCGGTAAGAATATCAGCAAATGCCAGCAGAAATGACTTTAGTGCATAAAAATGAAGGGTGTTAAAACTAGAGACTTTTCTATTATTAATGAAACGGAGTGCCATGAGGAAATGCAAGGAGACAAGAGTAATAGCAAAGTCATGAATTAAATAGTAACTTAAAAGTGAGAGTTACTAGTTTCCCAGCACATGACATCTTTCTATTAAAGTTTATTCAGTGGGGAATGATGAAATAGTACTAAGGCTTCAAATAAATACTTCTACTGTATGGAAAAATCACTTCAGTATCAAGATGTTGGGGTGAGTGACAACAAGGACCTATTGCAGTTACTTGAACAGCTTCTACACCAAAAAAGTCTCATGCCTTCCTCGGCTCTGCCCGTTTATGGACTTTCTATGGTATAGATCTTCCTTCTACTAAAACAAAAATCAAACCTGCAGTTTATCTTGTCTGAACTTGCAACATTAGAGATGAGTTTTGCAACTGTTATACATTATAAAAATATTACTACAGAAAGGAAAGTCTCAGAATGTAGAGGAGGTTAATTCATACAAATGTATCACCACCAAAAACACCAGGAACCACACACAGATTTGGA
Organism: Mellivora capensis; assembly: GCA_004024625.1. Taxonomy (NCBI): domain Eukaryota; kingdom Metazoa; phylum Chordata; class Mammalia; order Carnivora; family Mustelidae; genus Mellivora; species Mellivora capensis. The sequence continues at coordinate 2,130 of PISX010028600.1, read as the reverse complement.
TAAAATCTCCACCAGGTCCTTGGAACTACTCCCATGACAACCACTCAGAAAAGCTCACAAGGAAGGTAAAGTAGTTCTTCCTATATCTTTGTAACAGAAAGGGAAAGTGCCTTTACCTTTAATGAAATTCATTTTCAGAGCCCATCAATCTTTGCTTAAGGACCTTGAGAAAAATGAGATGTGTCTTATTCATTTAGAATTCCTCAGTGCCTAACTATCATGACATCTATTATTTAATTAGTTCTCATAAAAGCTTGTTGAGTAGAAGAATAAATGAAATAAGTATAAATGTCTAGGATATTTTTATCTCCATATCCCCTTATCTATAATGTATGATAAACACAGTAGCAAGCCTTCACTGAATGATCCACCAGAATTGTGAGTCAGGTGACCAAAAGCAACAGGGTATAATTTTTCCCCTTGGAGTCTATGCTTTTGAAGAAAATGAACACTACTCAATGTACCATAAGAATCAGAGAAAATAAAAGATCAGTGAATTATATCCTCTTGGAGACCTTTAATAATTATTCCTGAAAGTTTTGGACTGTGATCCTATGAAGCTTGACAGGGCTTTTGTAACTCAACTAATATATGTAGGATAGAATTCTTTGTTTGGGATGGGCAGTACCACCTTTAGATAAGTAATGGCATGTAGGTTTTCTTGGTAACTTGTCAAGAAACCAAAAAAACCACTGAGTGTCCTGGGATAGGCATAGTTAATGTTGGGATAAGATAAATAAAAAAATAAATAATTAACACAACTCAGTGTCACTCACCAACTGATCACTGCACATTCTGAGCCCATTTATTTTTAGAGGTATTCAAGTTTTATCTCTCTTATTTTCGCTGATCCTTCAGTCCAAGTGTACTTCGATCTCTGGAACTACTTTTCAAGCTATCGAATATCTTCAAACAGAAAACTGCTTTCATGTGTGTGCACAACCTACCTATCTTTCCCCGCCTACCCCAACATGCACATACTCTCCAGGAAAAGCAGTAGTAATGATAATAAAAATAACAAAATATTGAAAAGAAACAGATGATACACTTAAAAGAGTGTAATATGAAGAAGTTTTATTTACAAAAAGATTATTCCAAAAGGAGTGGATGGGGCATATATTGAAACCACAAAAGATTATCAGGAACCCAAGGCTATTAGCTGCCAGTCAGCCACCACCATAGACTTAAAAGAATGAAGGAAGGAAGTCACTGGAAGACAAAAGAAGAGTGTACCACTATGAGAAGCCACTATGAGCAGGCCACTATGAGAAGACTACAGACTTTCCATGGAGGAACACACCCAGCCTGAGAAAGCCTCAGAGGAAAAAGGCTGGGGAGTTGGAAACCACTGATGTAATGGAAACAGGGCAGCCCTGGTGTGGGAGAGAGAGGGGATGGGTGAAGAAGGACAGAAAGTGGATTTGTAGGAGACAAAGTTGTGTGGGATGGCCTGAGCATGGAAGAAAAAGTCACTCATTTGCAACAATAAATGCTTATCTCCCCTTGGCAGATGAGTATGGGTGTAAATGACCCTGGAGATAATGGGATCCTGTGCCCAGGGAATTCAACAAATATTCATTGATCAGCAGCTACTGTGTGTCAGGATTATTCTAAACACTGGGGATTAGAATATGAATAAGCCATGACCGCTGTTCTGCAGAAGGTCATAGTCTGGGAAGACATTTAGGCCCATTAACAGGTAATTACAACAAAATATAAAAAAGTGCAGCCAATGAAAGTATGATTTCCTTAAGTGCAGGGACTAAATCATATTCTTTTTTGTATAACCAGCTCCTAGCAAAATGCCTGGTACATAGTGGGACTAAAAAAATGTTAAATAAGTAAAAGGTAGAGTATAGGGATTATACACAGAGGTAACCTTGGGAAAAGCTAATTTTATTCTCTCATAAGTCCTCAGCAAACCTAAAATGGGAAAACTTTGCAATTCACGGGTATCATTTTATTTCATTTACACAATTTTTCATTGTTTATTCTCTAAAAATTATTTAGAGTTTCCTCTTATTTCCTGGATGCCAGTGAAGAACTACACCCTATGTAGACTGCCTTTTTTCTACTATCATTTAAAACTTACCTGATTTCTTAGGTCCTTGCTTTTATCTCTCTCACTCT
>PISX010028599.1:0-21205 GCA_004024625.1 Mellivora capensis | reverse complement strand
TGGCTAAAATTAACAAGTCAGGAAATGACAGATGCTGGCGAGGATGTGGAGAAAGGGGAACCCTCCTACACTGTTGGTGGGAATGCAAGCTGGTGCAACCGCTCTGGAAAACAGCGTGGAGGTTCCTCAAAAAGTTGAAAATAGAACTGCCCTATGACCCAGCAATTGCACTACTGGGTATTTACCCTAAAGATACAAATGTAGTGATCCGAAGGGGCACGTGCATCCGAATGTTTATAGCAGCAATGTCTACAAGAGCCAAGCTATGGAAAGAACCTAGATGTCCATCGACGGATGAATGGATAAAGAAGATGTGGCATATATACACAATGGAATACTATGCAGCCATCAAAAGAAATGAAATCTTGCCATTTGCAACGATGTGGACGGAACTAGAGGGTATCATGCTTAGTGAAATAAGTCAATCAGTGAAAGACAACTATCATATGATATCCCTGATATGAGGAAGTGGAGATGCAACATGGGGGGTTAGGCGGGTAGGAAAAGAAGAAAAGAAACAAGATGGGATTCGGAGGGAGACAAACCATAAGTGACTCTTAATCTCACAAAACAAACTGAGGGTTGCTGGGGGGAGGGGGGTTCGGAAAGGGGGGTGGGTTAATGGACATTGGGGAGGGTATGTGCTATGGTTAGTGCTGTGAAGTGTGTAAACCTGGCGATTCACAGACATGTACCCCTGGGGATAAAAATACTTTATATGTTTATAAAAAATTTAAAAAAATTATTAATAAAAAAAAAACAGCAGCAAACCAGGAATAAGATGGAAAACCCTCAGTGTAATAAAGGTTATCTATGAGAAACCTATAGCGAGTTTTAAGCCACTAGAAAGACTGATCAGCAATAAGATATGGATGTCCTCTGTTACCACTTCCGCTTAAACATTCTACTAGAGGTTCTAGCAAGGACAATTAGGCAAGAAAATGAAACAAGAGGCATCCAAATTAGAAAGAAAAAAGTAGACTTATCTTTATTATTTGTAGATGAACAAAGCTGGAAGATACCTCACTTCCTGATTTCAGAATTTACTAAAAAGCTACAGTTATCGAGACAATCCTTAATAACTTATGGATAAAAATATCAATCAGTAGAAGAGAACTGAGAATCCAGAAAGAAACCCTTACATTTATGGTCAACAAAAGTACCAAGACAATTCAACAAAGCAAAAGAGCATTTCACCAAAAGATGCTGGAGCAAACGAGTATCTATAGGAAGAAGAATCAAACTCAAGTTGGATTCTCTCATCACACCATAAACAAAAATTATTTCACAATGGATTCTAGATCTAGTTGTAAGAAGTAAAATTATACAATTCTTAAAGATACCCAAAACAGAAATAACAAAAAAAAAAAAAACAGGTAAAGTGGACAATAAATTAAAAATTTTTGAGCATCACAGAACATCATCAAGAAAGTGAATGAACAACTCACATAATGGGAGAAAATATTTATAAATCCTGTGTCTAGGGGCGCCTGGGTGGCTCAGTGGGTTAAAGCCTCTGCCTTCGGCTCGGGTCATGATCCCGGGGTAAATAAAATAAAATAAATAAATAAATAAATCCTGTGTCTAACAAAAGACTTGTATCTGGAACATATAAAGAACTTGCATAGCTCAAAACATAAAAAGACAACCCATTCTAAAAATTGGGAAGAGGATCTGACTAGACTAGGAGATATAATGTGCCCAATAAGCACATGAAAACATGTTCGACATTATTAGACATCTCTGCAACAGAGAAACGCAAATCAAAACCAGGAGACAGTACTCCACACCTACCAAGGTGGCTATAAACAAAGGGACAGATGCTGGTAAGAATGTGAAGAAACTGAAACCTTCATATATTGCTGCTGAAAAATGTAAAACAGACTGTTAGTTCTGCAAAAAGTTGAATGTTGGGTTACCATATGACCCAGTAATGCCACTTGCAGGTATTATGCTCAAGAGATATGAAACCTTTGTCCACACAGAAACTTGTACACAAATGTTCACAGCAACATTTTTCATAACAGCCAAAAAAGCGTCAACAACCCAAATGTCCACCAAATGATGATCATCGGTGCAGTGGAATTACTGTTCATCCATGAAAAGGAATGAAGTACAGAGACACACCACGACATGGATAAAACATAAAAACATTATGATAAATGAAAGAAACCAGTTACAAAAGTCCACATACTATATCATTTCCTATATATGAAACATCCAGAACAGGCCAATCTGCAGAGACAAAGTAGGTTAAGAGCTGACTAAGCCTGGGGGGTGGAAGTATAAGGGAATAGGGAGTTAATGAGTATGAGGTTTTTTTCAGGGTAATGAAATTGTTCAAAAATTAGATTGTGATGCGTATCTCTAAATAAATAAAAAAAACTAGTGAACTGTATTCTTTAACTGTGTGAACTGTATGGTACACAAAGTATACACTGATACACAACAAAGCTGTTAAAAAAGTAAAGTCAGATTATTACAAATTTTCATTCTAAAGCAATCTTTACTATCCATCCTGTATGGAGAAAACCCACTATTTTTTTCCCATTTAACAAATAATACAGGGGCGCCTGGGTGGCTCAGTGGGTTAAAGCCTCTCCCTTCGGCTCAGGTCATGATCCCAGGGTCCTGGGATCGAGCCCCACACCGGGCTCTCTGCTCAGCGGGGAGTCTGCTTCCTCCTCTCTCTCTGCCTGCCTCTCTGCCTACTTGTGATCTCTGTCAAATAAATAAATAAAATATTTAAAAAAAAAACAATACAGGTAGATGTAACTTAAAATTGAATAATCATTCAAAAAATCTCTACTATAACATGAAATGTTTCCTTTGGCATCAAGAATAAAAACTGCTTTCTGGAATGATTTTTAGTACTTACCCTATACATTAAAAACAACTGGTTTCTTTTTGTAAATTGTATATATGAGGGAAAAGATAAGATTCAGGCTACTCCTTGTAAGTAAGTATAACATTAAAGATGTGGATAATCTTTATTCCAAATAAATGACAGCCAAAGTGAATATACTTCTTAAAGAGTTCAAATTGAATATTCAGACTGAGTATTTTCTCTTTTTAGGTTTTTTTTGAGGGGGAGGGTATTAAAATCTCCTTGTTATGCTACATTAAACTTTTAATCATATTAATTCAATTTACAGAACAGGTGAAAATCACCCTGAAGTAAATTGTCAGAATTATTGTTTTTGTGCTCTTTCATTTTCCAAGTCAGTATTTATTCTTTGTGTCCAGCTAACAATCTATTGTGCATAAAAATTAAAAATTTCTAACAAAAAAAAATAATTTAAAATGGTGGAGGGGCACCTGGGTAGCTCAGTGGATTAAGTCTCTGCCTTCGGCTCAGGTCATGATCCTAGGATCCTGGGATCGAGCACCACATCAGGCTCTCTGCTCAGCAGGGAGCCTGCTTCCTCCTCTCTCTCTCTCTGCCTGCTTCTCTGCCTACTTGTGATCTCTGTCTGTCAAATCAATAAATCTTTAAAAAATGAATAAATAAAACTGGAAAAAATTCTGTTTTCCAAAGATGACTGTGACAATATCTTCCATCCCACATGCCTTCAATTTGCCATTGACTCTTCTCCCACAGGAGATGGGGTCTAATGCTCCTTCTCCTTTATTCTGGACAACACCAGACTTGATGCTACACGACTTTTGGACGAGGTCATAAAAGGTGATATAGCTTCTGCCTGGAGCTCAGGGGACACTCATTTTCAAACCCAACCAACATGGTGTGAGAAAGACCAGTAAGGTGATGTGTAGGTGCCTTCTGAGAGCCACCATTAACCTCCAGACAGGTATGTATTAGACAAACCTTCTGAGGTGACCCCCACCAAGAAGAATGTGACTGTGTTGTGTAAGACACTGAAAGTGAGAACCATTTGAGTTCCCAGTTAATCCCTAAAATTGTGAGAAATAATAACAAAATTATTATTGTTTTAAGCCACTAAGTAATGGGATGATTTGTTGGAACAGCAGTCCATACCCGGAACAAATTGTTTAAAAATCAAAACTGCCCTGCAACTTGAAATGTGCACAGTGACTGAGTCACTGAATCAACTCCTTGCCACCTCATTTATCTACTCAGAGGACTTCACACTCTCATCTTAAAAAGTAAAGAAGAAATTTATAACTAAAAGGAGTAAATTTAGAAAACATGAGGTGGGAAATGACAGAGTAGGAGGAACTTGAGCTCACCTGATCCCACAGACACACTAAACCAACAACCACAACTACTACAACTAATTCTGAAAATCTGAAAACAGAAGATCTTCCACAGCTAGTCATAAAGAGAAGGTCACATCAAAAAGGGTAAGAGTGGTGGAGATAAGGTCAATAACTAAACCCCTGGTGTGATTAACCATAAAAGGAAGGAACATCACAAACATAGAGAAGGGGATCAGACTCCGCAGCTGGCAATCCCAGCCCTAGAAACTTACACTGGGAAGATGAGACCTCATGATACCTGGAGCTTTGAAAATCAGCAGAGCCTACCTAACCTTGGGAGCTCTGACAATTAGGCTAACAGTTAATTTTTCAACAGAAACTTTGCAGGCCAGAAAAAAGTGGCATGACATGTTCGAAGTGCTGAAAGGAAAGACCTACAACCAAGAATATTCTACCCAAAAAGGCTATGATGAAGGAAAAATAAAGGAGAAATGAAGGAGAAATAAAGAGTTTCCTGGACAAACAAAAGTTAAAGGAGTTTATCACCAGTAAACCTGCCTTACAAGAACTGTTAAAGGGAATTCCTTAAGAGAAAAGAAAAGACAATAACTAGAAGAAAATCATTAAAGAAAAAAACTTCACTGGTAAAAACAAAAAAATAGTAAAAATAGTAGATTAATCTCTCATAAAACCAGTATGGAGGTTAAAACACTAAGACTGTGAAATCAAGTATATCTACAAAACTTAAGGAATACACAAAATAAAAAGATGAAAAATATGACACTGTATACATAAAATGAAAGGGAAGTAAAAATTTAGCACTTTCAGAATGTGTTCAAATTTAGGTGACCACCAACTTAATACAGACTGCTATATACAATAGGATGTTATAAATGAACACCATGATAACCACAAATATAAGACCTATAACAGATATTTAAAAAAAAATAAAAAGAATCTAAGCATAACACACACACACACACACACACACACACACACACACAACGAAACAAACAAAAAAAACCACCAAAACCACAAGGGAGCAAGAAAAGAAGAAGGAATCAAAGAACTACAAAAACAACCAGAAAGCAATGAAGAAAATGGCAATAAGTACATATCTATCAATAATTAAAGTTTTTTTTTTTAAGATTTTATTTATTTGAGAGAGAGAAAGAGAAAGAAAGAACAAGCATGAGCAGGGGGAGGGACAGAGGGAGAAAAAGACTCCCTGCTGAGTAGGGAGCCCAAAGCAGAGCTTGATCCCAGAGTCCTGGGAGCATAACCTGAGCCAAAGGCAGATGCTTAACTGACTGAGCCACACAGGACCCCAGTAATTACCTTAAGTTTAAATAAAGGCTTAAAAGACATAGGTGAGTGAATGAATAAAAAACCAAGACCCATCTATATGCTATCTATAGGAGACTCACCTCAGACCTAAAGAAACATAGAAACTGAAAATGAAGGAATGGAAAATTCCATGATATTCCATGCAAATGGAAAAAAAAAAAAAAGGCAAAGCCAAGTAGAAACACTTACATCAAACAAAACAGACTTTAAAACAAAGCTCTAGGACACCTGGGTGGCTCAGTGGGTTAAGCCTCTGCCTTCTGCTCAGGTCATGATCCCAGAGTCCTGGGATCGAGTCCAGCATCAGGCTCTCTGCTTGGTGGAGAGCCTGCTCACCCCCCTCCCCCGCCTACCTGTGATTTCTCTCTTTGTGTGTCAAATAAATAAATAAAATCTTTAAAAAAAAAAAAAAAAGCTCTAATAAGAGACAAAGGCATTACATAATAAGTGGATCAATCCAACTAGAGGATGTAACAATTACAAATATCCATCCAACACAGAGCACCTAAATGCATAAAGCAAATAATAACAGAGATAAAAGAACAATATAACAACAATGTAATAATATACAATAACAGTAGTGGACTGCAACACCCCAGTAACATCAACTGACAGATTACCCAAACAGAAAATCAACAAAGAAACAGTTGCTTTGAATGACACATACACCAAATGGACCTAAAAGATACAAAATGTTTCATCCAAAATGAGCAAAACACACCTTTTTAAAAAAGATTATTTATTTATTTATTTATTTGACAGATCACAAGTAGGCAGAAAGACAGAGCGAGAGAGAGGGAAGCGGGCTCCCTGCTAAGCAGAGATCCCAATGCGGGGCTCGATCCCAGGACCCTGGGATCATGACCTGAGCTGAAGGCAGAGGCTTTAACCCACTGAGCCACTCAGGTACACCCATAGCTTCTTTTCTAGAGCATATGGCACATTCTCCAAGACCAATCACATGTAAGGCCACAAAAGAGTCTCAATAAATTTAAAAACACGAAAATCTTGTCAAGCATCTTTTCCAACCACCACAATGAAAAACCAGAAATAAATTAACAGAAAAAAAAAAAACTGGAAAACAACACAAACACATGGTAGCTATACAACATGCTACTAAACAACAATGGGCCGATGAGGAAATCAAATAATACCTGGAGACAAATGAAAATGAAAACACAACAGTCCAAAATTTTGGGAATACAGTAAAAGCAGTTTTAAGACAGAAGTTTACAGCTGATACAGACCTACCTTAAGAAATAAGAAAAATCTCAAACAATCTGTCCTGAAGGAACAAGAAAGAAAAAGAAGTCCAAAGCTAGTAGAAGGAGATAAATAAAAAGAATAGAGCAGAAGTAAATTGAGGCTAAGAAACAACAACAGGAAAGATCAATGAAACCAAGAGCTGGTTCTTTGAAAGGATGAACAAAATTGATAAACCTTTAGCCAGACTCATCAAGAGAGAACTCAAAGAATAAAATCAGAAACGGAAGCAAAAAACAAAACAAAAAAAATCAAAGAGCAAAAATAACGGACAACATAGAAACACAAAGGATTATTAAGAGATTATAAGCGAACAATAGAGTTATATCCAAACAAACTGGACAACCTAAAAGAAATGGATACATTTCTAGAAACATACAATCTTCCAAAACTGAATCCGGAAGAAACAAAAATTGAACAGACTTATTAGTAGTAATGAAATTAAATCAGTACAAAAAATTCCCAACAAACAAAAGTCCAGGGCCAGAAGGCTTCAAAGGTGAATTTTACTAAACATTGAAAGAATAGTTAATACCTATTCTTCTCAAACTATTTCAAAAAATAGAAGAGGAAGAAAAACTTCCAAATTCCTTCTAAGAGGCCAGCATTAGCCTCCTATCAAAACTAGACAGACACTACAGGAAAAGAAAACCTAACAGACAGATGCAAAAATCCTCAACAAAACATCAGCAAATTCAACCAAATTCAACAATACATTAAAGGGTCATTCACCAAGATCAAGTGGAATTTATTCCAAGGATGCAAGGATAGTTCAATATTCACATACCAATGTTATCACATTAACACATTATCACATTAACAAGAAGGATGATCATCTCATCAGATGCAGAAAAACCACCTGACAAAATACAATATCCATTCATGATTAAAAAACAAAACAAACAAAAAAAAAAACACAAAAAACTCAACAAAGTGCGGTTAGGAGAAACATACCTCAACATAATAAAGGCCATATATGAAACAATGCATAACCAATATCATACTCAATAGTGAAAAATTGAAACCTTTCCTCTAAGATCAGAAATAAGGATGTCCACTCTAGCCACTTTTATGCAACACAGTTCTAGAAGTCCTAGTCAAAAAAGAAATAAAAGGCATCCAAACTGGTAAGGAGGAAATAAGACTGTTACTCTTTACAGATGACATGATACTATATATAGAAAACCCTAGAGACCATAAAAACCTAATAAAAATGAATTAATATACAGAAATCTGTTGTGTTTCTTCTGTACACTAATAATGAAGTAGAAGACAAATTAAGAAAACAAAAAAAATCCCATTTACAAACGCATCAAAAAGAAAAAAAATACCTAGGAATAAACCTAACCAAGGAGGGGAAGACCTACACTCTGAAAATTTTAAGACCTTAAGGAAAAAAACTGAAGACAATACAAATATATATAAAGATATACCATGCTTATGGATGGGAAGAATACTGTTAAAATGCCCATACTACCTAAAGTAATTTAAAGATTTAATGCAATCACTACCAAAATAACAACAGTGCTTTTCACAGAACTAGAACAAATAGCACTAAATTTTATAGTAAGCCACAAAAGACCCCAAACAGTCAAAGCAATCTTGAAAAAGAATAAAGTTGGAGGTATCACAATCCCAGAATTCAAGATACACTACAAAGTTATAGTAACTGAAAAATATGGTACTGGTGGCAAAACAGATCAATGGAATAGGAGAGAGTGCTTGGAAATAAAACCATGCTTTTATGTTCAATTAATCTATGAAACAGGAGTCAAGAATATCAATACAGAAAAGACAGTCTCTTCAATAAATGGTGCTGGCAAAATTGGGGGTAGTTACATGCCAAAGCATAAAACTGGACCACTTTCGTACACCATACATAAAAATAAACTCAAAATGATTAAAGACCTAAAATGATTAAATATGAGACCTGAAACCATAAAATTCCTAAAGGAAAACACAGGCTGTTTTGACATTAGCCTTAGCAACATAGTTATAGATACGTCTCTTCAGTAAAAGGAAACAGAAGCAAAAATAAACTATTGGAACTAAACCAAAATAAAAAGCTTAGGCACAGTGAAAGAAACCATCAACCAAACAAAAAGGCAACCCTATTGAATGGAAGATTTTGAAAATGTTGTTATCTGTAAGGGATTAATTTCCAAAATATATACAGAACTTACACAACACCAAAAGAAACCAAATAATCTGATTAAAACATGGATGCAGGACCTGAGAAGACATTCTTCCAAAAATATACAGATGGCCAACAGGCCCACGAAGATGCTCAACATCACTAATCCTCATGGAAATGCAAATCAAAACCACAATGAGTTATCAGCTCACACCAGTGAGAATGGCTAGTATCAAAAAGGTAAGAAATAACACATGTTGTAAGGATGTGGAGAAAAGAGAAATCTTGTGCACTCTTAGTAGGAAATGTAAATTGGTGCAACCTCTATGGAAAACAGCATGGAGATGCCTCAAAAAATTAAAAATAGAAATACTTTATAATCCAGTAATTCTACTACTAGATAACTAACCATAGAAAATGAAAACATCAATTCAAAAAGATATATGCATCCCTACGTTTATTGTAGCATTATTTACAGTAAGCAGTATATTTTTTAAAGTAATCTTCCAAACATGGAGCTCAAACTTACAACCCTGAGATCAAGATTTGTATGCTCTACCAGCCAGGTGCCCCTTTAAGTAGCCAATATATTGAAGCAATCCCACGTGTCTACTGATAGATGGGATAAAGAAGATGTGGTGTGTATACATACAGACACACACAATATTAGTTAGCTACAAAAATGAATGGCATCTTGCCATTCATGACAACATGGATGGACTTAGAGGGCGTGATGCTAAGTAAAGTAAGTCAGACAGAGAAAAACAAGTACCACAGAATTTCACTTATATGTGGACTCCAAATGTCAAAATAAATGAACAAAGAGAAACAGACTCATTAATACAGACAACAAACTGGTGGTTGCCAGAGGGGAGGTGGGTAAGGAGATAGGCAAAATAAATGAAGGAAATTAAGAGATACAAACTTCTAGCTATTAAATAAGTCGTAGAGATAAAAAGCACAGTGTAGGGAATATAGTCAATAGTATAGTAACATTTTATGATGATAGAGGGTGACTTAATTGCAGTGAGCACTGAGTAATATATAGAATTGTAGGATTGTTACATTGTACATTTGAAACTAATAACACTGTCAACTACCTTAATAAAAATTTAAAATAGCTTATAAATTTTAACAATCACCATTACCACTTTCAGTAATATAAAGCCTTTGTCAGACTGCTAGTTGTTCTTTAATACCCATTCTCCTCTTTTCCTAAAGTCATTGTCTTTTTTGTTTTTTAAAGATTTATTTATTTGACAGAGATTACAAGTAGGCAGAGAAGCAGGCTGAGAGAGAGGAGGAAGCAGGCTCCCTGCCGAGCAGAGAGCCCGATGCCAGTGGCATGTGAATTCATAAGGATTCTCACACTCTTTCCCTCCCTCTTAAAAGAACTGAAACAGGGGTGCCTGGGTGGCTCAGTGGGTTAAAGCCTCTGCATTCGGCTCAGGTCATGTTCCCAGGGTCCTGGGATCGAGCTCCACATCGGGCTCTCTGCTCCGCAGGGAGCCTGCTTCCTCCTCTCTCTCTGCCTGCCTCTCTGCCTACTTGTGATCTCTGTCTGTCAAATAAATAAAATCTTAAAAAAAAAAAAAGAACTGAAACATCTGTCTTGGACCCAGAGATGAAACTACTAGCATCAGAGGCCCACTTCTGTTACGTGAGACCAAAATAAACAAAAACTAAGAAACAAAAAATGCTTCTATCTTTTCTAAGCCACTATATTTTGGGTCTCTCAGATACAGGCTATATACACTAATATAAATCTCCTGCGAGCTCCTGGCTAACTCTTCTGGGTTAACGATCAACTGATCATGAAGTGCTGTTCTCATGTCATCAGGCAATTACGTCTGACCTATTCCCACCTCCTTCAGAAGATAAATAATAGTCTAGACCTTGCTATTCAGAATAATCCCTATTTTTCTAGGAAGCTTTCCATGTGTTTCATTTATTTCTTTATTTCCATGTGGTTTCTTAGACATTAGGCAGGTGTCACCAAATAACTTCTCACTTTCCAGGAGTCCCAAAGATATGGTGATGTTCAGATTACTACTGATGCATTTTCCATCAAACAGACTGGATCTATTGCCAGACACTCTAGGTTTAATAACCCAAATCAAACTACCATATAGTCTGCGATGAATCATGTCTTAATGAAAAAAAGAGTTAAAGATGACAACCTATGACCATCAGCTAATAGTGATGTGGATGAGTGAAAAATCAGACTGAATATCCCAAGTCAATTAATGAATGTCTCCCTATAGCACTGAAGACCGACCTCTAGGATGGCTATTCCTGCATCTTGATTGTTCTTGCCAATCTTAGCCTAGTATGCTTTTGAGTAATGATATGTAAAACTTGTTGACCTACCAACAATTTCAGTTAAGTGACAGTAATAGATTATATTGTACTGTCCACTGTTCACTAGTCATCCTTATGAACAAGAGCTTATATATGAGAAAATTAGATGATCTGGAAAGGGTTGGGAGTCAAAACAATGTCCTCGGGTTTTTAAAATCATCTTTATTCAAATAGCATCTTTAGGGGCGCCTGGGTGGCTCAGTGAGTTAAGCTTCTGCCTTGGGCTCAGGTCATGATCCCAGGATCCTGGGATCGAGCCCCGCATCGGGCTCTCTGCTCTGCTGAGAGCCTGCTTCCTCCTCTCTCTCTCCCTGCCTGCCTCTCTGCCTACTTGTAATCTCTGTCAAATAAATAAATAAAATCTTAAAAAAACCAAATAGCATCTTTAATAATAAACATTTCAGGGAAACTAATGCCAATTGGTTTGTTAAAATATGCAAGTTTCTTGAGTATTTCATGAAATCAAATCTGAACAAAGAATGAGAGGCATAGAGGACTTAATAAATGCAACGTTTTATTCCAAGAAAATTCATGTCACAAGATAATGTGACAGTTTTTCCTCCCTTCCTAGCTCCATAGCCCCATTCTCTCAAGAAAAATGAAGAAAACAAAATAGCTCAAGAATCATAAACTTGAAAGGCCAATAAGCTTTGAGATTTAATAGGAAATTCAGAGAAATACATTAAGACCAAAGAGTCTGACAAAGTCTTGGGGTTTGATTTTATATTATTAAAATCTGACATACGTTTTAGATATAGGGACTATTTATATGTTCTGGGATAAGATGAAAAGCAAAATGATACCTATTACAGATACCTATCTTAGATCCCTGCCCGTTTCAAGGTCTTATGGATATTTTAGGGCTAGAACAATGACAGCAAAATCTGTTTCCAAAAGCCAATTATAGAAGCCTATAAAGATACAATTTAACTCACCTTCAGCATCCTTAACCATATCGAGTTTAAGAGCCTTTGTTCCATCAAAGCAAAATGCCTTGATGGAATTCAGCCCTAACAATAAAGCATTCTGTTTTATTTTCTCTACTTTGTTGGATATTTTATCCAGTGCTATTACTTCTCCCTAAAAAAAAAAAAAAAAACAAAACACACATAAAAATAAAGTGTAAACCCAAAGCAGTCATGACAACTATTAATAATGAGGAAAACTGGTGAAAAATTGTGGTCTTTCCTACTTTCCTCCCATCCCTAGTTTTAAAGCTGAATTCATTAACCAAATGTGTATCAAAGTTACATTAAAATACTTAAGTCTCATCCTTTAAAAAAAAATCCATTCTTAGAGCGAGACAAACCAAGAAACAGACTCTTAACTATAAAGAACAAACTTCTGGTTAGGGGAAGTGGCTTGGGGGAGAGGTGAGACAGCTCATGGGGATGAAGGAGGGCACTTTGTGATGAGGACCCAGTGATGTATGGAAGGGCCGAGCCACTACTGTAGTAATATTACACTGGATGGTAACTAACCGGAATTTAAATAAAAACTTCAAAAATAAATAAATCAAAATAGAAAAGCACATTCCTTCCAGTTCCAGCATTCTTATAGTACAGAGCTATTTTTAATAAAATTCAAAACCATAAATAGTGTTTGCCATCTAAGAAACTTGAAAATATCTACTGGAGGTTAAGATTTTTAAAAAATCACCAATCTGATGTGCTTTGTTCACATCTGGAAGAATATGAACTAGTGTTCTGAGACTTCTGCTTTCTAGTGCTTTGGGATACAGATCAATGTTATGTATAAAATCAATCCTCATCTCAATTTTTTCTGAGTTATACATGTAAACAAAATTCACGTCAATTCTGACAATTATAATATAAAAATATTGACCTGTATATCACAGCAAAATGCTAGACTGATTAAAAAAAAATAGTTCAAAAATGATTTTATATGGCAACTCTCTTCAGTTAAAGTCAATGAAAATGAGGTCACTCTTTTCCGAATGTATTGTGACATTCACATGATTTTTAAAATATACTATGAAATGATATTGCAGAGATGGTGAGATTAACTCTTCAGTGTCTTTTCTTGCTTTTTTTTCTTTTATATACACCATCTTTATATGACAAATGCATCGCCTGCACAGATTACAATGCTGCTACACTTTCTGCGGTCATTTTTACACAGCACTATGAAACTGAACAACAGAACATGGACACACCTAAAATATCCAGACTGTCTTTGGAAGACTTCTTACTAGACAGAATGAAGTATCTGTGATACTTCTAAACAAATATAATAAACATCCTATACCATAAATTAAGGGCGGATTATTATCTCTTCTTCAAAGCATATCATAATCTTGGGGGTATAGCTCAGGGGTAGAGCATCTGACTGCAAAGCATATCATAATCTTTACAATTAAGGATTTTGGGTAAACTGAAAATTGATTTGCATTAAACACTACAACCCCATAAAGTGAATCCTTTTATCTCATGTTCTGTGTTTTGTGCACTGGTGGTATTTAATGCTTTTTTCCTTAAGGCTTTAACTGTTACCACCTTAAATTCCTTTGGGACAAAGAAGAGTATAAGTAAACAGGAAAGTACATCTCCTCTAATGAACCAAGAGTATTAATACCCTAAAACTTGAACAACAAATACCTTTTCCTTCCTTCATTACTTAAGGCCACTCACTGAGGCTGTACTAGTGTTACCACAAGTTGTGTGTGTGTGTGTGTGTGTGTGTATGGCTGCATATACGTACACACTGCATATATTCATACAGACATAGAACATATATATACTGCCTATATATTTTATGTAGATACACATACAATATAGGTTTTAACTCTTCAATATGTTTATTGAAAATATATATTATGTATGTACATATGCATGTATGCATGTGTGTGTGCATTATTTTCTTGCTCGTGGCACAGTGAATGTTTCAAAAATTGTAATAGTATCAAATACTAATATACAGGTAATGTAAATTTTCATCAGAAGTCTTTGGATAAAATGATTTGTACTAATGAAAGGGAAAAGTTACAATTTCATCTTGACACAGTAAATATTCCCATTATTTTTTGTGCAAGACTGCTTTTACCAATCTTTGGCATTTACAAGATTGCTTGTACCAAATGACCATCCTAAAAACCATCAAATATAGATCAGAAATGATCATCTGGTAAAGTCCAACATCTGGCACTTTGGGGAGTGGGCACACAGATATTACACCTTCTATCAAATGAATCAGAGCAGAAAGGCTCTGCTAAGCCTCACAGAAGAGTATTTCTATGCTAGAAAGTCTTACACTTCACGTAGGCAATTTTTCCTTAATTATAAATGAGTACTATGGGGGCGCCTGGGTGGCTCAGTGGGTTAAAGCCTCTGCATTCGGCTCAGGTCATGATCCCAGGGGTCTTGGGATCGAGCCCCACATCAGGCTCTCTGCTCAGCGGAGAGCCCGCTTCCTCCTCTCTCTCTGCCTGCCTCTCTGCCTACTTGTAATCTCTGTCAAATAAATAAATAAATAAAATCTTTAAAAAAAAAATAAATGAGTACTATGAAAAAAAAACTGCCAAGTTTCCTAGGTGCCTAAGACCCTACCACTGTATAAATCTGAGCTAACTTAGAAAAATATGAATAGATCTACTGTCCTCAGTCTTTTACTGTCTTTGCTATGCTCTTTACCCAGTTTAGATTCCATGCTATATCACATTACTCTTTTACACATCCTGTGTCTTAGATATAAGCATGACAAAAAATGCTGCTGTGGTTAAATCCAATTCTTGACCAACTTCACATCCAAACCCAGAAGCTAAAAAACGCCCATCACTATCCCAACAAATCTTACCTTACATTCATGACCACTGTATTCACAGAGCCCACAGTGCAAACTGGAATTACTAGGACGTTTCCATAGACCATTCTCACTTTCATTTTCCTAGATTAACATTTCATACCCCCTAGCTCTTACTACCTCCTTCCCCATCCCCATTCTTATCTGATGACCTTGCTTCACATTTCACTGAGAAGACCCAAACAACCAAAAGAAACCTTCCTACCTCTTACCACATTGACCGGCCCACCAACATCTGCGCCCACATACTCCACCCCCTCCAATTTCCATGGATAAACTGCTGCATGCTACCATCTAAAGCCACGTGTGCATCAAACTGTATGCCATTTCCCCTCCTCAAAGATACAGTTAGCAATTTCCCCTTTTAATCTCTTATTAGCATACAAACATGATCGTTTCTCTCATCTTAAAGTACTCCCTGAGTTCACCTCCAACTACTGCCCCATTTCACGGTATTCCTGTACAAGTAACTCCCTCCACCACCACCGCCAAAGGAGTGGTCTTGATTCACTTTCTTGGATTCCTCTCATTCTCAATCCAAGCAAGCATTTCCACTCACCAAAACTGCTTATGATAAGGTTGCCCATTACCAGCCTGGTGCTAAGGCCACTGGAAGTTCTCAGTCCTTTTTGTGGCCTGGCAGCAACATCTGACACAGCTGATCTCTCCACTGTCTTTCAATCCCCTTCTTCCCATTGTTTCCAGGGTGTCATACATACTCCTCTGGTTTTCCTCTGACATCACTGGCCATTCCTTCTCCTTTCCCCAACCTCTGAATGTGGCACACAGCACCCACATGGCTCAGTTTTCTGGCCTCTTCTACTCTCTATTGCCACCCATATCAGTTTTATGGCTTTACATGTTATCTGTAAGCTGATGACTTCCAAATTTCTATTTTATATATCTTTACACTTCCAATCTATATATTTATTTCCAGTCTATACCTCTGTACTGAACTCTAGGCTCAAATATCCAATTGCCTGGTCAACATCATCCGTTGCAAGTCTAACAGACACTTCAGTTTAATATCTCCAAAACTAACTTTCTGACTTTTCCCTGCAGAACTTGCTCCTCCCATAGTCACCCTGACCCAAAATCTGTAGGAGTCACCCTTGATCACCCTCTCATTTCCATTACCCATATCCAGTGCACCGGCAACTCCTTACAACTCCACCTTAAACACATCTCCAGAACTTCTTGCCACCTCCATAATGCTTCCCTGAATTACTGTCTCAGACCAATCACCCCTGCCCTCCTCCAGTCTGTTTTCAAGGCAATAGCCAAAAGGATACTGGAAATAGTAAAGAGGCATACGTCACTCTTCTGTGACTTCCCATCACTAGAGCACAGCCAACATCCTGTGAGACCCTACCAACAGCTAGACCCAAACATCCCCGAGTGTCCCTCTCTCTGGTCTCTTTTCTTCCTCCTGTCTTTCTCACTTTGTCTTTCCTAACAAGATGCAGAGGTTCCTCAAACAGGTCAGGTGCGCTCCAGCCTCAGAGCACCCACACTTGCTTTTTCTCAAGAGAAAACATGCGTCCCACAGACCTCCATGTTGCTCATCACCTCAAAGTCTTTCCTCAAAAACCACCTGCACAGGGTGTATTTCTCACCACCCTCCTAAAAACTGCATACCCACTCCCCTCCTAGTCCCGATGCCCTCTTTTGCTCACCAGCACTCTTACCTCAATCCTATATGCCATAACTTGTATTCATTTAGTTTATTATCTGTCTCCTCTGAACTAGAAGGGAAGCTACACGACAAAGACAATTTTGGTCCCAGGTTTGTTGCTGCACCCCCAGTACTTGGCACATATAAACACTATCTGTTTAATCAACCAACCAACCAATTAAAATCTGCCTTCAGATCAAGTTAGGTGAAGATAATAGTGTGTCTAAGCGAGTTTCGTTCTTGGTGGTCAGTTGTCGCGGTTGGTGGGTATTAACTGAGCCAAGGTGCTGAGGAATCTGCTGGCTCTTCGTCAGATTGCCCAGAGGACCATAAGTACTGCTTCACGCAGGCAGTTTGAAAATAAAGTTCCAGAGAAACAAAAGCTGTTTCAGGAGGATAATGGAATTCCAGTGCATCTAAAGGGTGGAGTAGCTGATGCCCTCCTGTATAGAGCTACTATGATGCTTACAGTTGGTGGAACAGCATATGCGATATATCAGCTAGCTATGGCTTCATTTCCCAAGAAGCAGGATTGACTTCAGTTTATCATCTCAGCAGGCAGTTGGGTCAGTTTCGTTCAGCTCTCTATGGACCAGTAACTGATAAATAAATGAGTTATTTGGGGATCAATATTTATTGACTTATACTAACTGCCACCAATAAAGCAGTCTTTACCATGAAAAAAAAATAGTGTGTCTAAGCATCAGGAACCATGTAATTTTACGGAATTTGAAACAAGAAGAAAGATACCATCAATTGGCTCTATCCTTCTTGAGCTGAAGAATCTTAGGTGCAACACAGAATGGTCACAGTGAGTGACAAGGTCACACTGAGTTTTAAACACAAAGTAACCCATAATGAAAGGAAACATACTGTCAAACACATGTATGTGGGGAAAAGCCATAAAATCTGAAATAAAGTTATCCAAGACTTACAATATTTTATGACAATGCAACAGGCTTTATAATTAAGCCAGATCATAAGGTGTTTATGAATCTCAAGAAAATGTATTTGATGTGCATATGTCATAATGTACGTATATATGTTATCAATGTATATATTGATACTTCAGTAATGTGCTATCAAATTAAGTTTCAGAGGCAGATTTTAGTAGTTTAAAAAGTGTCAAGTCCCGAGGCACCTGGGTGGCTCAGTGGGTTAAAGCCCCTGCCTTCGGCTCAGGTCATGATCTCAGGGTCCTGGGATCAAGCAACACATCGGGCTCTCTGCTCAGCAGGGAGCCTGCTTCCTCCTCTCTCTCTCTCTCTCTCTGCCTGCCTCTCTGCCTACTTGTGATCTGTCTGTCAAATAAACAAACAAAAAAAAAAACTTAAAAAAAGTGTCAAGTCTGATAATCAAGAACATAAAAAAAATCTCTTAAATGCTGCATTTAAATGTAATTTTATGAAGAAGACTTCTACTCTACAAATGTATTAGTAAATTGGGGATTCAAGAATATCTTCAGATAGTCTTCACAGATGACAATTATTTACTGAACTCAACATGTGACGAATGCCATTACTGAACAGTCTTCACTTTGGCCGAATCTGAAATAATTCAGATTATAAATGTCTATATAATGTTTCATAAGTTACGTGAGGTTCCACCTTCAATACTGAAACATGTAATATGTTGAGAGTAGTTTTTGCTGTGAAGACAGTCTCACCTGATCATGCATTAATGCTGCAATGTGTGTTGTTTTGCCTCCGGGTGCTGCACACAAATCCAGAATCTTCTCTCCAGGTTGAGGATCCAGAACATGAGCTACTACGGCAGATGGCAAATTCTATAAGAAAAAAAAATCATCTACCAATGATTCTAAGTCCTTTTAAAATTCAGAATAAGAGAACATAAAGAAATCTTTGGAGGTAATCCAGTACAACATCCTCTGTCAAGAACAGGTTTTCTCTTAACATACCAGTGTCAGAAAATTCAGTTTCCAAGAGTACCCTATGATCTCACTGGACGTTCATACATGAGAGACATACATGCACGATGTATTTCCCCTATCAATTTCACAAAAAAAAGCACATTTCCCCCCCCTCAATTCAGCGGTCTCAATATTTTAAAGGCCAAAGCCCTTTCAGAAATATAACAAAGCTCTGGATCTTTTTCTAAGAAAATGTACAAAATTTTGCAATTTCAGGTGCTTCACCATCTAATACCCACTTAAGAATTCTAGTTTTATGCTACTAATGCCACTCAAAGATGTCTGGGTTCCTATCCCCTCGCCACTACCACATTTCTGTAAGAGAAAAGTAAAAAGTAAACCAATCTTACTATTTCTATCGGCACCTAGAAATACGAGGTTGGACAACTCATGTATCTACAGTAGTAAGCCATATAGCAACCAGTAACATTATACCATTAGATCATTATTAGTTAAAAAAAATCATTATTAGTTTTGATCACGTAAGGATTGTTACTCTAGGGTAACAATTTGCCTTAAATAAAACAGAATAATATCCCAAAGTAATGCATTTTTAAAAAATATTTTATTTATTTCACAGAGAAAGTGCACACGAGGTAGAGGGAGAGAAGCAGATTTCCCACTGGACAGGGAGCCTGATGCAGGACCCTGGGATCATGACCTGAGCCAAAGGCAGATACTTAACTGATGGAGCTAACCAGGTGCCCCTGTAATGCATTTTTTTTTAAAGTAATGTATTTTCTAAATTACTTTTCAAGAAAAAGCAGTAGAGGCTAATAAGCAATTAAAACACTTTTGGGCAAGAGTAGGTTTTTTAAAAAAAGGCTAAAATCAGCTGAGAAAAAGAAGAGAACATGTACAAAGGTTGGGTTTTTTGTTTTGTTTTTGTTTTTCGTTTTTACCGCTTTACCAAAGGTAGATCAGAAAAATAAATCACAAAAAGTATGGTAATAGAAAAAAAACTTAGATTTGAAATAACTCGCTGAGGTTATGTTTCAATGTCATTAAATATTTTACCCTGACATATACTTGCCTGTAAAAATAAATAGCTGGGCAGTACATTGTCAAATGAGGGGCTGAGATATATTGGTTCTGTCATTCTTATGCCTATACCTCTGAAAAGTAGAAAAATCAAACATTAGTCTGCATAAATTCCTGAGTCCATACAAATTCAACTTCCAGGAACACCCCCGCATTGCACAACAAATAAAAGATGTTCTCCCTTTTTAAAAACCTCTTTTACTCAATACTACAATACTTAGGCTATTCCTGTGAATTGTTCATGACTTATTCCTTGCAATAGAAGGCCATCAGAAAGCTAAAAAGGATAGTTCCATATATTTTTCATTTAGGCACAAAGGAGTTTCTTCAGAGAGTTGAACAAATGAGAAAGGCAAAGACCATGAATCTTTTTTTTTTAAACACAGCTACGCAATTAAAAGTACTATTTATGTTAACATAAAACATTTATTCTTACTTTATTTTTAATGCCAGTATACAGTGTTATGTTAGTTTCAGGTATACAATATCGTGATTCAATATTTCTATATATTAGTTAGTGCTTATCTCTTATATACCTCATATAAGAGTATACTCATAAGCATATTCTTTTTTTCCTTAAAGACTTATTTATTTTAGGGGTGCCTGGGTGGCTCAGCCATTTAGTGTCTGCCTTCGACTCAGGTCATGATCCCATGATCCTGGGATCGAGCCCCTAATCAGGCTCCCTGCTCTGCAAGGAGCCTGCTTCTCCCTCTCCCACTCCTCCTGCTTGTGTTCCTTCTCTTGCAGTGTCTCTCTCTGTCAAATAAATAAAATCTTAAAAAAAAAAAAGATTTATTTATTTTAGAGAGAGAGAGAGAGCACATGCATGCATGAGAGAGGGTGGTAAAGGGAGAGTCACAAGCAGACTCAGCACTGAGTGTGGAGCCTGACGTGCGGCTCGATCTCATGACCCTGAGATCACGACCTGAGCTGAAACCAAGAGTCAGATGCTTAATGGACCACACCACAGAAGCACCCCAGGATAAGCATGCTCTTAATCCCTTTCACCTATTTCACCTATCCCTACCCACCTCCCCCTCTGAGAACCATCTGTTTGTTCTTTATAGATAAAAGTCTGTTTTTTGATTTGTCTTTTTTTTTTCCCTTCATTTGTTTTGTTTCTTAAATTCCACATATGAGATCATATGGTATTTGTCTTTTTCTAACATCTGAATCTTTATTTGTTGATTCATTCTAATCTTTCTGGTAACAGATTCATGATCACTGTTAATAGATTTTAATTCAAAAAACATTTTCTGGGGACACCTGGGTGGCTCAGTTGGTTAAGCGGCTGCCTTTGGCTCAGGTCATGATCCCAGCGTCCTGGGATCGAGTCCCACATCGGGCTCCTTGCTCAGCAGGGAGCCTGCTTCTCCCTCTGCCTCTGCCTGCCACTCTGTCTGCCTGTGCTCGCTCGCTCTCTCTCCCTCTCTCTCTGACAAATAAATAAATT
>PISX010028598.1:0-21303 GCA_004024625.1 Mellivora capensis | reverse complement strand
GGGGGGTGGGAGGTTGGGGGAGCCTGGTGGTGGGTATTGTGGAGGGCACGCATTGCATGGAGCACTGGGTGTGGTGTAAAACTATGAATTCTGTTATGCTGAAAAGAAATAAAAAAATATTAAAAAAATGCATAAACATGTACACCTTTTTATCACTGAACATCAACAATGATGTAAAAAAACTAAGGAGTTTTAAGCATCAAAATACATTATAGATGATGCTTTATGTGAAACTAAACACAAAGTAAACAACTGGATATTTATCTTGATAGGAATAAATTTTCTTTTTTTTTTTCTGTATTATCCTTGGTACCTGACATAAGTTAATTATTGATAATTTTACAATAAATATTTATCAATTGATTGATAGAATGTGCAGGAGCTCTAAAAATAGTCAAGTCAAGAGCTAGAGCCTATTAGTGAAATGACATTAAACTTGGCAGGGTTTATATAAATGCTTTTCCGTGAAATTATTTATAGATGTGAAAAAAAATCCCTTTAATATTTACACCCCTCATATTAGACTATCTCTATATGTATGACTAGTTCTGCAAAT
The DNA here is from genome assembly GCA_004024625.1 of Mellivora capensis. Taxonomy (NCBI): domain Eukaryota; kingdom Metazoa; phylum Chordata; class Mammalia; order Carnivora; family Mustelidae; genus Mellivora; species Mellivora capensis. The sequence continues at coordinate 20,747 of PISX010028598.1, read as the reverse complement.
CTTGTCTGAATTAACAGGTGATTTTAAATGATGACATAAAATGAAAAGGAAAACAATAAAGAAAAATGAAAGAAAATTTAAGAATACTGGGCAAGTTGTTTCCTGATAGCAAGTTTTTGAGAAGGATTGTTGAATGCCCCAAAAAGTTGGAAAAGAAGGATTGTAAGGCACAAAATATTCAAAGAATGCAAAGTGCAAAAAGAATATATGAAAAGCAATCTCCATTTTTTTTCAATTATGCTCTGTGATATCTGGAAACTATCTGGAACTGTTGTTTTGGTGAATGCACTTCAGAATTTATTGGTTTCATGGGTTAGAAACAATCTGGTTTATGGTTCGTTGAACAAAGTAGATCTTCTCTGACCACAATGGTCTGTGGTGAAGGCTTTCACCAATGGATTCCAATTGCTCATTTCCATTGGCTATGTTCTTAATTTACCATATGTGACATGGTATATTTACATATACTTTAATGCTTCTATATTCTCCTCACGGCTAGATGGGAACGTCCTCTAGGCATGGACATACTTTTTCCTTTTAATGCCACATGTTACAGATAACCAGGTCAGATTTTTCCAATAAGTTTGCAATTATCCTAAGGCAAAGTTTCTCAAACATTTGTGGCCATAAAACCACTTAGAATGGTGTGAAAGAATACAAATTACTTGAATTTACCGCCAGAAAACTGACTCATAATTTTCCTTTGAAAGTGCTTGGAAATCTATATTTATAAGAAACAACCAAATTTATTCTTATAGTTATTTAAACATGGGTCTATTCAATTAGTTTGATTCAGAACAAATTTACTTAAAGGGAATGTAAGCACAGACAACTCAATTTAAAACATCAAAACAAATACTAGATAGAGGTTACTTAACAAACAGTGAAATTATAGTGATCATTTCTTTCCTATAACTTTAAATGTCCTTGTTCATTCTTTAGGATAATGAAATGAGCTTTATTTTTTTTTTTTTTCAGTTTGAGCTAGGCTTTATGTAGGAAATGACAACTGATACCTTGATAATTTGCCTTTCTTTCTCTTATATCATTTTATTTTTGGCTGAGAGAACACTTCCTGCTGGAATAAGAAATCATTAAAATGTCAGCAGTTTTGAATTTGTTAAATTTAGGTATGTAGATATCCTGATTCCATAAAAATAAATAGATGGTAGATAGATAGATGATGATAGATGATAGATAGATAGGTAGATAGATAAAGACAAAGTCTATTACCAAACATATGAGTTTTCAATTGCTGTGTCACAATAATACCATAAATGTAGTGGGTTGAAATGAAAAAAAAAATCATTATCTCACAGATTCTTTGGGTTGGAATTCCAGCAGATTTTTAACTGGTTCCTCTACTAAGCATCTTATAGAGTAGAAATCAAGGTGTCAGCCAACTGAGTACTCATCTGGAGTCCTGACTAAGGAAAAATATATCTTTAAGCTCCCTCTGGTTGTTGACAGAATTTGATTCTCTGTGGTAATAGACTATGATCCCCACTATCTTGCTGGCTATCAACCAAGGAGCGCTCTCAGCTCCTACAAGCCACTCACAGGACCGTGCTGTGTGATCTTCACCATCTCAGCAACAAAGAATTTCTTTTACGTCATTACTTCTTATTTTTCAAATCTCTCTGCTTCCCTTTTACTACCAGATGGAGAAATCTCTGCTTTTGAAGGGCTCATATGATTACATCCATCTCACTCAAATAATCTCTTCTCTGTATCTTAAAGTCAGTTGATTTGGGACTTGAACTATATCTGCAAAATTTCTTTACAAAAATTATGCAGAGTAGGGTTTGATTGAGAATGGACATCTTGGGATGCCATTTTAGAGCTCTATCAAAGCAGCTAACACTTGGAGCATTTTTTTCCACAGGCAGATGACTTAAAAATATGTAACAAAATCTAGCCGTAGAGTTTTACTGGACTTCCACAGTTTGTGTGAGTCAGAATGAAAGAAACAATACTTCTAAAGAACAGTTAAGTCTCACAGTGCCATGTTGGATGAAGAAATGCTTCCATACAGAGCTATGTAACCTATTTATCAAGTATTCCTTTGAGGATCTAATGGACAATTAGAATTTATTCCCCACTTCCACAAATGTATACATAGATTTCAGGGGTTTTTGTATCCCAAATTAAAAGTTTCTGACCTAAGTAAAAGTGAATGGAAAGAGAACATAATTGGTGCAGTTTAGGAAAAGGAAGGAGGAATTAGATGAAAATGGAGAAAAAATATACAAAGGAGAGTAGGTCTTTATGTGGTTTCAGATATCAATTTATGATGCAGTACCAGAAATTGCATGTTACTCTTTCAGTACATGATTTAAAGATGAGTCAAGTAAAAATGTGCAGTAGTTTATGGGGCACCTGACTGGCTCAATCAGTTAAGTGTCTGCCTGCCGCTCAGGTCATGATCTAGGTCCTGGGATCGAGCCCTACGTTGGGCTCCCTGCTCAGCGAGGACCCTTCGCCTTCTCCCTCTGATGTTTCTCCTGCTTGCGCTTGCTCTATGTCAAATAAATAAATAAAAATCTTTTTTTAAAAAGTGCAGTGATTTGGAAGATTTTATTGACAATTTAAGTCGACTTTCTCTTATACAAGTGAAAGTTTCACTTTCTGTGTACAAAACATGAGATCCACTTTCTGAAACTTCAGGAATAATTGAATGATTAAATGTCTAGCATGCTCTTTGGCTCATTGAAAGTGCTTTGCAAATGTGTATCTCCTTTTATTTTCCCAGGAGGCTAAGTGCTGGTTAGTACTAGTCCTGGAATTTTATGATGGCTACATCTTTGCTCTGAGTTTAATGCCTATCTCCAGAGGTTGTCGATTTAATACCTCCAAGATATGTCCCACTAATTATCAACAAAAGTCATACCTTACTTTGAAGTAGTCTCTTTTCATTCTTTATTTTTTTTAAAGATTTTATTTATTTATTTGACAGACAGAGATCACAGGTAGGCAGAGAGGCAAGCAGAGAGAGAAGAGGAAGCAGGCTCCCTGCTGAGCAGAAAGCCCGATGCGGGGCTCGATCCCAGGACCCTGGGATCACAACCCTAGCTGAAAGCAGAGGCTTTAACCCACTGAGCCACCCAGGCGTCCCTCTTTTCATTCTTTAAAAGCTATGAGAAAGTAGAAAACATCATATGTAGGACTAGGTACAGGAGAAGGCAGAAACCATACCCAAGAGTTGTAACAATAATGTACCTGGGTGGCACAGATGAAGGGCTTTGAGGGCACGTTACCTACTTTACAATTGAGCTCAGGGCCATCCCTATCTGCTTTCGTCTAAGTGCTAATATGGGCGTGGTTTAGTTAGTCTTTTTCTCAACTGTAATTTGTATTCTTCTTTTAGTAATTTCAGATGCATGTATTTTACCTACTTCCCTCATTAAAAAAATAAGCAGACAGAAATGCATGTTAAGTTATATCTTTGGGAATTGGGATTTAGAAAATGTTGATCAACTAATGTTAACATAAGACTGGATTCACTAGAGACGCTGGTTGTACTGAAACATATATTTTAATCTAGCTCTCTTAGAAAACATTTTTTCTAACAATGACGAAAAAGAAATCCCTATAATAAAACAAAACAAAACAGAACATTGGCTTCCAAAGACTATAAGAATCAGATTGCCAATTTCTAATGACTGTGTTACCCCTCGGGATAAATCTTGTACCCAGGTAAATTTGTACTCACAAATTTTTTTTTTAAGTAGAAAACAAAAGACTGAATATAGCCTGACTAACAAGAGACTAGTTATGGAGGGAAAAAATGAATTAAATCTTCCTTTGTTTGCAAATGAGTTTATGGGTCCATTTGGAGAAACTCTTTCTTTTCTGTTTCTACCTTACCAGTTAACATGTAGCTGTAATTCATCACACCCTCATGACCCGAAAGAATTATGATACCTTGGAAAGTACCTGAACCAGACATAAAAGACAGCTTGTTCATCGGACAGAATCACCGGTTCTCTGTTTGTAAAACACTTAGGCTCTAAGTGCTGAATTTTCTCATGATGACCAAATAAAATAAAATAAAATATCACGTGGAATGAAAGCAAGGGATTACGCTGGAGATCAAATATCCTCAGTGGATAGCTAGTGCCTGCCACCTCCAAGATCTATGTAGGAAGTTTTTATTTCTTTCTCCCAAGGCATAAAATGGCAGGCCCAGGATGTGTGTTAATGTGCAACAGTGATTATCTTACTTCATTGCTCTGTGGCAAATGCATGCCTGGTTTGTGGAAAGTTGAAAATTAAATACAGGCATCAGAAGGATGAGGGTGAAAGGGATTTGTTAGGTGTTTGCACTGAGATACTAAAGAACTCCCATTAAGTTACATGTTGTAATAATTAAAACATTGCTTTGAATTGGTTTCAAAACTTAAGCAGATCCAGAGAAACTAGAAGGGGAATTAGGAACTAATTACATTAAAGTACTGAAGATTAAATTCTCATGGGTTGGTAACTTCATGTTATTGTTTCTTTAAAACAGGAAGGCAAATATTATAAGGAAATATCAAAGGATGCTTTTCTAGGGCTCTGCATTATTCATCAATATTAAGTATTTTTGTAATAGAGTTTAATTGAGTTAACTTATCTTGATTTTAATAATACATACTGTACCCACCGTGAAGTCTGCTGCTCCTCTTAACAACAAAATGCCGAAAGACATTTATTTAAAACATCATTTCAGAAGTGTAAAGGCTGGATTTCAAAACAGTATTTTCCAATTCCAAAAGAAAGATGATATTCATATATGATGAGTAAAATTTAATCAGGAAGCATTTAGTTTTAGCCTTTTATTTTCTTCTTCTTCCTGAAGAATAACACTGATATTTGATTAGATCAAACACGTTAGTGACCCCATGCTTCAAAATGAAATGAAATTTCAGTTAATTTCCTTGTGATTTTGGAGCCCCTCCTGTCCTCCCACACTGGAAAGGAAGAGAGGGTGAGTGAGACCAGCATGACTCCCGTGCTGAGCACCACCTTACCACTTAACTTGTGGTTTATTTCATTTTTTAAAAATTTTATGTGCCCTACCATGCTGTGGAATTTCTTCCATCTTGTGGATTTTTATTCTTTCTCTAAAAGGTTGATCTGACTTTGTCACATAAGAGAGCAAGGCTCAAGGGTATTTTCCAGAACAACCTAAACTTATAGCAACTATGACAATTTGCCTCTAGGCTTTCAACTAGAGTAATATGATGGAGAAAGGCTCCAGCTGCTTGCTGCCTTGAACAGAAACTCATTAACATGTTGAACAGAATCTACATTTCCTATGGGCTCCAAGCTAGTGACTGAGCATGTCAGGGCTCTTATAGCAAGCTTGTTCCTGGAAGACTTAATACACCCCAGATGGCGGAATAGATCTTGAGTAGATCAAGAACTCCTTGATGGCCTTGCCACACCTTTCAGCAGAGACTAGAACATTTAAAGATTTTATTTATTCATTTATTTGTCAGAGAGAGAGAGAGAGTACACACAAGCAGGCAGAGCAGCAGGTAGGGGCAACGAGAGAAGCAGGCTCCCTGCCGAGCAAGGAGCCCAATGCGGGACTCAATCCCAGGACTCTGAGGTCATGACCTGAGCTGAAGGCAGCGGCTTAACTCACTGAGCCACCCAGGTGTCCCCAGAGACTAGAACATTTAAAACATCTCTCCTTCCTTCTCTTCTTCATTCAAGGTTAGACCTACACTGTGGTGTGACAATTGTTCCAGTACTCCATGGCTCCTTCTTTATATTCTTTTTTATTTAATTTATTTAATTTTATTTTATTATTTTATTTATTTATTATTCTGTTCATTTTTTTTTCTTGAAGTTTTCTCCAAACAAAGTCATTGCATGTTTAATGTGACCTTAAAGTCTTTCTCACAGAAATTGGACTATCATGATCTTTTATTTAAGGTTATATAATAATATAATTTATAAGGCAAAGAGAAGGAAAACAGGAGTATTTTCAGGATCTTTTATAGAATCACAAAATATTTACAGAATTGTATATTTGTACAAACAAAAATGGATCTAATTATGGGAAGAAGATTGAGAAAGTTCAGTTGTATCTTAGAGTGCCAGATCCCTATTGTGACAGCTTATTTAAAATTATGAGTGATTCTTCTCCTACTTAGTGGTCTTTATTAAGTTGCTTATCTCTAGTTCAGCAAACTAAAGGCAACAAAACCCACTAACAAAAGAAATAAAAGCATCCTCATCTAATAGGCTCTATTGACATCACTCTCTTCTTCATTTAGAGAAAAAAGATTTTCAGAGTAATGTGGAAAATGTGTTTTTCTGATGAATACTATGCAAAATAGTGAGGAACAGAAAAAAAAACTTGTCAAACTTATTATAAAGGTAGAACCCCATTTATAAATAAAAAAGCATAATTATAAATCCCAAGAGTTACTTAAATAAAATTGACTTAAACTATCAGGTAACTCAAATTGAGTATAACACTTTCTGGTTTTGTTTGTTTTTTTGCTTTTGTTTTTTAATGGATAGTTTTGTTAACTCAAGTCAAAATAGTTAATGGATACTTGCCCACAGACACATGTAATTTTGGCATGCATTACTTTGTGTATGATTTTTAATTATTCTTTTTTTAATGATACAAAATTTAGATATGTTTAAAATTAAATTTGAGTCAAATTTTAGTGGAACATGAATTTATACCTTAGGAAATCATAGTTTGAAAAATCACTGAACTATTCATATGCATGAATGTATATATGAAGATATATATATTTGCAAACATATAGCAAACTTATATATAACAAATATTTATGATATTTTTGATCACATATTTTCTGTTAGAGAACTGTGATCTAGGAGTATGCTCCTAGAGAGAGATACAAATATTGCCTAAAAATCATTTAAAAGGGGAAATGGAAAGAGGAACAGTAATTCAAATAGGCGTTTTGTTTGTATTTTGCCAAATAATTTTTTCTTTAGATTAAATTGACACTGGATATTTATTATATACATTTACCAAGCCAAAGTTTGATAGATATTTCTTCATCACTGAATTAACTTGATTTCATGTTACTGTGGAAACAGTTTTGACTCACTTTTAGTGCTTTGCAAAGTGGTATTCTCTTTTTCAGACTAGTTCTTTACACACAGAAAAGACAGATAGCAGAGTCTGACCTTGACTTCCCAAATGTATATTTTTTTAATTAGGACATTTTCCCATACTTAATAATTATTTCAATATTGAATTTTATACCTACATACACATATGTACACACACATGTACACACACTGCTACTGACTGGTTTTGATCAATGTCTGCATGTGGTTGGGAAAATGTATGCATCATTAACAATGCTTCCCACTCCAAATATATTACATTTGTGGTTGCAGGAACTATTTGAAGAACCTGTTGTAATTTGTTCTTGTCTTTCTCTGTTTGGTGTGAAATCTTTACCCAGAAAGAACTAATCTATATTGAGGTCAAGTCTATCTCTAATAGGGAATTCTGCCCTGTTACAATGTAGGGCATGCCAACCACTGGAGATAGAGAGAAAGGGCTGGCAGGATTGTTCCATTATTGTTGATCTTAATCCATCATTTAAATTGCAGTAGGATTTATTGGGAAATTTGACAAAACCATACAAAACGAATTTGATAAAGGATAGCATGGGGAGATAGAAATGAGCATTGATGGGAAGGGCAAAAATAACATGACACTGTCACATTTTGATGAAATAAAATATGATTAAAACTCTTAATTCTTTAGTTGTTAAACTACACATCCAGCAAATGCACAATGAAAGATGCAGTGTTGATGTTGTGTTACAATTATATTTTTGAGTCTTCTGAACTTCTTAGTTAATAGATGGACATTGAAAGCACTGCTATTTATTGGTGCTTTTTGGCAATGACTCTATGCTGCTTCCACCTTCTAAGCCCTCACAAATGTACTGTGAAGATTTACATTCATAACAAGTATGGAACCCTGGAGGGAGAGTTGTAGCTATGAAATTTACCTCTCAAACCCATAACATATCTTTGGCAAGGAAATAAGTTACATTAAGTTTCCCCCCAAACCCTCCTCACCTTTGAGAAAAATAATGTCCTTAATTCTACCAAAGTACTAGAAAACTAGGACAAGTCCAAGTATCTGCCAGGAGGGGAAAACTACCAGGTGTTTAAATGGCAAACATCCATGGGATACAATTGAATGCATAAAGATGAATGGGGATGAAACATTTAGTTTGAAATGAATTCAAGTGAAAATTAAGCCAGACTATGACTGAAATATAATTTAATCTGTTCATTTTGCTCTAGTTAACCCCCACATATAGAAATATGCACTGAGAAAACAGGAACATGGTATAATATATATTGTAAAAACATATGGTAAGTATCCAAAGAGAAGTGTCAACCTCAAAACCAAGCAAACATAGTGCTCCCACTGGACACAAATTAAACCTAGGAAGCCTGTTAAATCCATAGCCAGGAAAAATATGACATATATTATAGGAAATAGGAAAGATAAACCAAAATAGGGAAAGATAAAACAAAGTTTCCAAACCTCACAAGACATTATACCAATGCAGGTCCCTTTTTTCACAGATAGGTAATCATGTCTGTGATGGAGAACTACAAACTAAGGATTAGCATGGAATAAAATACACTATAGTTTTTCTTTCTTTGTTTTTGTTTTCCTTTATTTTTTTAAGGAAACAAATTATCAATAGAAGCATAATTGGAGGTGAGATGTGATAAAAGGATAAATCCTTTCAAAGATGATGCCTGTAGATTTTTTTTTTTGTCTCTAGTGGCAAATTATTGGAGGTGTTAATTATGTTGGATTTTCTGAGACTTGTAATTTCAAATATTTTCCTCTATGTCAGAATTTCAGATTTGGTGCATAGAAAATTCAGTATTTACTACTTTTTGAGATCATATATATGGATGTATATACGTATTGTATATAATTATAATATATACATAAATATAAATAAGGACAGAGAGAGGAGGAGAGAGACTTCTTTAAAAAGGTTAACTCCAGTAAGAGTTGAGTTAATTTGAATTTGAAATCCATTTTTTTAAAAGATTTTATTTATTTATTTGACAGAGAGAGACACAACGAGAGAGGGAACACACACTGGGGGAATGGGAGAGGGAGACTCTGGCTTCCCGCCAAGCAAGGAGCCCAATGCAGGGCTCAATTCCAGGACTCTGGGATCATGACCTGAGCTGAAGGCAGATGCTTTATGCCTGAGCCACCCAGGTGCCCCTTGAATTTGATATCTTGAGCATAAGGCAGTCTAGAAAGCAGAATTCATTCCTCTTTTATGGGACTTCAGTGTTTCTTAAGACTTTCAACTGATTGGATAAGGCCCATCCATATTATGTACAACAGTCTACTTTACTCAAGGTCCACTGATCTAAATGTTCACATCTAAAACAACAACATCACAGCAATATCTTTACAACAAAAGCAGGGTTGGTATTTCACCAAATAACTGGGTACCAGAGCCTAGCCAAACTGATGCCTAAAGATGACCATCACAATTACATAAGGATCAGATTTAACATTGTAAGTGGGATAATCTAGAAAACTAAACACTGTTGTAAACTTGTCACCTTTTTAAAATTTTTTTAATTTTTTTAAAAGATTTTATTTACTTATTTGACAGAGAGATAGAGAGATCACAAGTAAGCAGAGCAGTAGGCAGAGGGAGATGGAGAAGCAGGCTCTTCACTGAGCAGAGAGCCTGATGCGGGTCTTGATCCCAGGACACTGGGATCATGACCAAAGCCGAAGGTAGCCACATAACCGACTGAGCCACCCAGGCACCCCAGCTTGTCACCTTTAATCCATAAGGTGTATATAGAAAGAATAGGTGTGTGTAGCAGAGAGAGTTAATATTTGACAAGTATGTAGGCAATTCCCTACTTACATGACTCAACTCATGACTTTTCAATGTTACAGTTATATGAAAGTCATACACATTCAATGTAGACTGTACTTTGAGTTTTGAGTTTTGATTTTTTCTTGGGCTAGTGATATGTGATACAATACTCTCATGATTTTGGGCAGTGACAACAAGCCACAGCTTCCAGTAAGCCACAAGATCCTGAGGATAAACAACTAATACATTTACATCCATCTACACCTGCATGACCATTCTGTTTTTTGCTTTCAGTATAGTATTCAATAAATATTATATGAGATATTCAATACTTTATTATAAATTGGGCTTTGTTAGCAGATTTTGCACAACTGTGGCTAGTGTAAATGTTCTAAACACATTTAAGGTAGGCTAGTTTAAGCTATGATGTTCAATAGGTTAGGTGTATTTAATGCATTTCGAGCTTACAATGGATTCATCAGGACATAACTCCTCATGAGATCTGTATTTGTTCCTTGTGATACCAAATTTCACAAGCAGTGATACCAAATTTCACTACCAATACAGGCCAGTAGACTCTCTCTGTCACATCTAGATTGAAGTCATTAAGAACTGGTGTGTGTTCTCCATTTCTTTGCTATTACAAGATGGAGGAAGAGTGTTTCACGTGTGATAAAATTATATAAGAAGAAGTAAACCCGCATTTTTTTTAAGGTAGCCGGATATCAAGGATTTTCTGTTGTATCAGCCTGGTTAAGATGGTGGCATACATTTCTTATAAAAATAATCAATTTTTATTGTAAAAGACATGTTCTTTGTTGAAATTTAAAAAAACCCAAGAAATATTAAGAAGGAAATTAAGATCAGAGGAGCATTATTTAAATTTCACTGCATCTTCTGATATTTGAATCAGCATATTAAATTAAAAATTGTTTTTCTTAAATGTGACATAATCACAAAGACACAAATATGAAACTAGAAAATATACACATGCATATAAGTTGTGTCCTTATTTTTAAAGATATAAGATTGCTCATTGCCCTTAATATCATATTAAAATTCTTCAGAAGTAAAATTAGATGACCATGATAGGTATTCATAGGAAAATCTAAACCCCAATTATTTTAGATTTATGTGGTTTCCAACATTATTGTAATTATAAAATTATCTGAAAAAACAGTTATCATTGACAAGATCCTACTACCAATTTACCCTTAATATCCAAAATATCACCATTGCTCATTTTAGTCAGCTTTCTAACCTTATAATTAGGAATGCTACAGACAATTCTCCTGACTTCAAAGTATTTTTTAAAAATGTGAACAATTGGGAAGCCTGGGTGGCTCAGTTGGTTAAGCGGCTGCCTTCGGCTCAGGTCATGATCCCAGCGTCCTGGGATCGAGTCCCACATCGGGCTCGCTACTTGCCAGGGAGCCTGCTTCTCCCTCTACCTCTGCCTGCCACTCTGTCTGCCTGTGCTCTCTCGCTCTCCCTCTCTCTCTGACAAATAAATAAATTTTAAAAAATGTGAACAATTATGTACAGTTGTATTCTGCATTTGCAAAAACTGATACAGTAGTTTTATGTTTGATAACATGTAATGGTTTTCAAAACATTTTATGACTAAATATAAAGCATTATTGTACAAGTTCAGTATTAGTAATATGTTTTTAAAAACTTAAACATGAAAGGTCTACTTTGTACATTTTGATAGCCAGATCTTATATATTGAAGAAAGTTTTTCAATTGTAATGGAAGAGAGAAAGCTAAGCTTTTACCTGTGATTTAGTTTCTGCCTTTTAGCAAGAAAAACAAAACAATAGAGAAAAAATATCTTTCAAAGTGGATTGGTAAAAATTATATTATACAAATTGATGACACATTCATTTTCCTATGCTATCAAATAGGTTTCACACATCACATTTTCCATATATTTCTGTGTTTTTCAGAACTTATTTTTCTTTAGGGGTGCCTGGGTGGCACATCAGGTAAACATCTGACTCTTGGTTTCAGCTCAGGTCATGGCCTCAGGATCTCAAGATGGAGGCCCAGGGTCTGGCTCTACTCTCAGTGCAGAGTCTGCTTAAGACTCTCACTGCCCTTCCCCCACCTCCTTCTCTCTCTCTCCCTTCAATAATTAAATAAATAAATAAAAATAAGTTATTTTTCTTTATTTTCAAATATCCTGCGCTTGATGACAGAATTTCTTTTCTTCAAAAACTGATATATTGGAATTTTACGAATTACATTCTAAGATCTTCTTATTTAGACTTCAAACATTTTGCATCATATTTCACTTCAGAATCCAAAGATTTCATTGTTTTAAGAAAAATTTTAATTTCCAGGATTTTGAAATCATTATGAAAATTTCTCCTTTAGTTATTATATTACTAAAAATGTGACAGATTTATAGTAGGTTTTCATGAGCACATAGTTCTTTAGGAAAGGTGTTCATTTTTAAAACTATTCATATTTAACAGTATGTATGTCAGTATTTCTTAAACTTTTAAATGCAAATATAATTAAAAATCATAATTGTGTTTTTCTATCTGTGAAACAATTTCTAAAATATAGTTCAATGAAACAAAGTTGTTTAAATACATCCTTAAAAAATGATTCCATGATCTCTTGTGCCACAATTTAAAATTTCAGCATGTAAATATCACTGGCTCTTTTCCAAGCAGTGACAATTCACTCTAGTAATAAAGCTTTTGCTTGGATGGTTAAAACCTCCTGTTTGACATAATAAGAAATTTAAGATGAAAATTAAATAATTAGAGGGGCCAGTATTAAATTAAAAAATTAAATGAAATTCTCCAGTTAAACTCAAATTTAATTATTAAAACTAAATTCATCATGAGGATGCAGAAAGTTGTCAGACAAAAACTGCACACAACTGAATTCATAGCTGAACAAAGTGTCATATTTACTTTAAGTTTAGTTATTTGGATTCTGTAGACTCAACATATGTGGCATATATAAGCAGTATATTTCAAAGTATGTGACATGGTATTGCCAGTTGTAAATATAAGTACAGATTTATCATCATCAGATGTATTCTATCTAATAGCTAACTTCGGTAAATTTAAGAACTCTTCATATTTATTACAATATTATTAAAATAAAAACAAACTAAATGTTCTATACTTTATCTATGCAACAATTTAGTTATAAATGGAATAGCAAAATGATTTAGGTAAATGAACTTTTAGGGTGAAAAAAAGTAATTCCATGTGGTACATATTTGTCCTTTACCTTGAAAATTTCAATAAATAAGCTCAATAAATAAAAACTAAATAAAAAAAAAAAGCTCAATAAATAAGCACTATGATCATCACAGAGCCTGCTGTTCTTTTTCAGGCCCTGGATATTTGTATTAGTATTCCCTCAATTGTACTATTAAATCATGAGAGAAGTAAATAGGAGATTTTGGTTGTCTTTGAGAGCTCAATAAATAGACTTCAAAATGGCCATAAGGCAAATCTTCAAACTATACACAATAATTTCACCAAGAAATCATGCTTCTAAATATTTTAACTATCTGGAGTGTTCCTTTTATGATGACACATCTCTTTCAAGATAGCTGTAACTTGTGCATACATTAACACTAAAAAAATTATATCCAATTTTGTAACTAATTAGATATTTATTGTCTTTGGCTACTGACTAACAAAGTACAGGCATCTGAAAGTGCTAGAAGCAAGAACCCCTTGAAGGTCACCTGGAGATCTGTGTCATGGAGATGTTGCATGCATACGCCCTAGTACAGTGGTGGAAAAACATGTGTCTAATTTTCCCAGGAAAAGGCTATTGAAGTAAATTATATTTTGCTAGGTGAGTGATATGTTAACACTTTATAAGTAGCTGAATAGAGATGGAAAGAGAAGAACGTGATAGAGAGAGATGTTCAGTGAATGGGCTCAGATGAAGAATGCCTCATTTATGTGCCTGTTTTAACACTCATACCTTGAGCATGCAGCTTGCCCAGCTTCCTATACAGATAGGACTCTAAAACCTATGAGATGATAGATGGAGAAGTAATCTAATACATGTGACTCAAAGGTGCATTCTTGTTTAAATAACCCTAATGCAGTCTGACATATCCTTTAAGACAAATGGGAAAGAGTAAGATAATGAAATTCCTGATTGCAGTTATAATGTATTTCTCTATTCAACTAACTATTCTTTCTCTTTTTTTTAAAGATTTTTTAAATTAACATATAATGTATTATTTGTTTCAGGGGTGCAGGTCAGTCTTACACAATCTACAGCACTCACTATAGCACATACCCTCCCCAATGTCCATCACCCTGCCACCCCAACCCTCCCAACCCTCTCCACTCCAGCGACCCTCAGTTTGTTTCCCGAAACCAAAAGTCTCTTAAGATTTGTCTCCCTCTCTCGTTCTGTCTTGTTTCATTTTTCCCAGTAATGCAATTGCTGGGTCGTAGGGTAGCTCTATTTTTAACTTTTTGAGGAACCTCCATACTATTTTCCAAAGTGGCTGCCCCCCAGCTTATATTCTCACCAATAATTTGGGAGCGTTCCCCTTTATCTGCATCCTTGTCAACACCTGTCATTTCTTGACTTAATTTTAGCCATTCTGACTGGTGCGAGGTGGTATCTTACCTTATGACTATTTCAGGTCATAGTCTCCTTGACTTTTCTCAATAGAGCATGGTTCTATTTGAGTTTGCTGTTGTGGGAAGTGTTTTGGTCCTTAATGCATCCCATTGCTTCTTAAATAAAACCGACCTATGACATAAAGAGCTTCTTTTATCATTAAAACAAGCAAAAGGCAAAGAAAAGAAAGAAAGTAGGCAAAGAGAAAGTAAAGAAGGAAAGAAAGAAGAGAAAAGAAAAGCAGAATTCATGGAATTATGATCTACAGAACTAATACTGGGAAAAGTGTCCTAAGATAAGACACAAACATCATTGCCTTTAATTGTGCTTGAGCACTGTTTTAACGTCTCAAACTAATCTGAGAAACAAAATATAAAAAAACAATACAGGCACACAAACACACATTTACAGACTTTGACGAAGGGGGAAAAAAAAAGACTCTGAAACAGATGTTTCTTTTCCCCCTTTTGAACAAACATTTTACTGAAATTCTTCACACCAGATTTTACTAATTAATCTGGAGAAGGGAGTGATGGGTGCGGCTGATGCTAATCACAGGAAACAGACCCAAACTGCAGTCCATTTTTCCTGCCTTTGATAGCAGCATCTGGCTCCTTGGCAGGCTCCCTCAACCTTTGCGTTTACGTCCTAGGAGCTGCCTCAATTCTGTCAGTTTCCTGGGATGTCGCCGTTGGGCTGAAGCTCACCACAATCATTTTATTTCATCGTTAATCACGCTAGATCTCGAGGAAATTCTTTCTTCTGTTTCTGGAATCATAGAAATATTGTATATAAATTCAACCCAAACATGTGTTTCTGAGATGTAATCCTGAGATGTCCATAGATGTGTTTTACTTCTCAAGGCTGAATTTCATCTTGGATATGTATTGAATTTTAGCCTAGAAGGAATGGCCAAATGGAGGAGAGTCAAATACTTCTCAAGGCAAATCAATAAATTATTTAGAGGATCATAAGAGTGTATTAGAAACCCACTGATATAAAACCAAGCTGAAAAAGATTTGAAGGAAAGTGAGAAAGTGCTCCTAAATTAAGTCTCTCCTGAATTGCTTTGCTAAGGAAAAAGAGGACAACCTCAAAGTGGAATCAAAGCCAATGGATCAAGAATTAAAAATCTAGTACAGAGGAGGAATAGGAACGTAAAATGGATTTCTCTTCTTAATTTCAAAATTCATAAGTTATAATTAAATTTAATATACTGGTGGAATTTCAGAATCTTTCAAGTGGGAAGCTATGCATAGCAAGTTAAGCTATAAGATATTAGCAGCGATCTTCTTGAAATGCTTGTTTGCTATGTATTTTATAGCAGATATTTAATTTACATAATTGATTTAATGACCAGAGCCCTGCTCATGCTCTCTAGTAAGAAAAGTAGTATGACTTAAAGGGTAATTAGTTATTAAGGATCTGAATATTCTCACATCAATGAAGGTTTTAGTTCTGACTTCAAAATGTGGAAATGCTTTTTAAAGAACTTTTTTTTGCCTTTTAAATAATAAAATGCATATATTTCATGTTATAAAATATTCACACTATATTTTAAAACCTAAAAATGGAATATCCTTCATTTTTTTTGCCTCACACAATCCCTTCCAAAAAGACATCGCCAATTAATGGACTGGTCAAAATCCTTTCTATGCATTTATATGTGTGCATTTTACACAAATGACTTATTTTTTAAACATGCGTAGTTTCATGATATGTATGTTCTGAGACTTGATTTTTTGCTGAATGATATATTCTGGAAATATTTCAATGTCATTTCACAAAGACTTCATTGTTTTTAATGGTTGTGTCATATTCTGTATAATGAAGATCCTAAAATATATAATATACAATTCCCCTCTTGATGGGCACTTAGATTGTGTCAATATTTCAAATGGAACAATATCACAATAAACTTCATATTTATATTATTTTGCACATGTGAAAATATTTATCAAGGATAATATTGTAGAAAGGAAATTTCTGAACTTAAGGATAGAGTCATCTAAATTTTTGGTGGCTTATTAGTCCTTTCTAATATACACTCCATCAACAACAGAGGACAGTTCCTATTTTCTCACATCATTTTTCAGCCATTTGAATTTTTTGTTCATCTAATGAGATACCTGTCATTTTTAATACATGTTTTCCTGATTATGAACAAAGACATAAATATTTTAATTTTTTGTCATTTGTGTTTATTTGACTCTGAATTGACTAAACCATATTCATTTTTATTAGAATACATGTAATTTTCTTAGTTGTATATTTGAATGCTATATATTCTGCATATTATTTTTCTGCATATTAATTCTTTGTTTATTAAGTGTGGTACAAATTACTTTTCCAAGTGTAATTTATATCTTAATGTTTTAGAAGTTCAATTTATCATAATAAAATTAAATATTTTGGCATGGTCAAATCTGTTGTTTATTCCTTTGTGGCTTTTTTTTTTTTAAGATTTTTTTATTTATTTGACAGAGAGAGTGAGAAACACAAGCAAGCAGAGCAGCAGAGGGAGAGAGAGAAGTAGGCTCCCCAGTGAGCCGGGAGCCTGATGCGCGGGTTCATCCCAGGACCCTGGAATCATGACCTGAGCTTGAGGTAGTCGCTTAACAAACTGAGCCACCCAGGTGCCCCTCCTTTGTGGCGTTTGGTTTTGGTTCTTTTTAGGAAGAAATTTTATAATTCAAATTTATGTAAACTTTTATTTTACATTTTTCTTTAATAGTTGTTTTGGTTTTTAGTTTTGGTTTTTGTTTTTTAGTTTAAACCATTTAGGTGTTTGATGTTGTGTATGACATGAGGTATGATTCTAACTAAATTTTTTCTTCATTATAGCCAATATTTACAGTAATTGTTGACTACCTAATAATTTCTTAAATGTGTGGCTCAGTCATCTGCCTTGGGCTCAGGTCATCTTCTCAGGGTCCTGAGATCAAGCTCCACATCAGGCTGTCTACTCAGTGAAGAGTCTGCTTTTCTCTCTCCCTCTAATCATGCACTTTCTCTCTCTCTCAGTTGCTTACTCTCTCTCTCAAATAAATGATTAAATTTTTAAAAATTACCTAGTTCATAAATGATTTACATAAAATATTATTTTTATCATAAATAATTATCCATTTTTGCCTTATGTTTTTTAAATAGTCTCCACACCCAATGTGGAACCCAATGCAGGGTTTGAACTCACAATCCTGAGATCAAGAGCTGAGCTGAAATCGAGAGTTGAATTCTTAACCAACTGACCACCCAGCTGACTTTTTTTTAAGTTAAAATAAGAAGAAAAATAAGTAGGCTTATAAAATCTTATATTTTTATATCTTTAAAAAATCATTTTGAGAGAAATATTATTATTTCAATCAAAATGGTAAAATTAGAGATGGTGCAGTAGAAATGGGCAAGTTTAAATCAGTATAGCTTTCTTTTACCTTAAGCTGAATCATGTCTAGCAAGCCAAGGAAAGCATGTATATATCCTGAATGAGTCTGAACACTCTGAATGTCAATCTATTGGCTTTCTGGGATTTTCTGTTCAAGTGGACATAGTTTCCTTAATTGCCGTATTTAAAGCTAAATACACTGAACAGTTTATGAGTCCTTTGTGCATGATTTATAAATTAACTGTTGAGCCAGACAACTATTGTCATTTTATTAATGATGAAATTTCTCTAAGGGTAACTCCTGGCTAAGAAGAAACTTCAGTGGATGTTATTCATGTGTTTAAGTATGCCAGAGAGAGATCCAAAATACATCCCAACTTATCACACCCCATTAATAGTAAAAAGAAAACAAACCATTTAAATAGATTTCCTTATTTTTCTTAGAGTAACTGTTTGGAATAATATATATTTATTGGGATAATTTGATTACATCAGTCAAAAGTAAACAAGACTAGTCGTCTTGGGGGTATTTTTATTTATTTATTTTTTCATTTATTGATTCGTTCCTTTGAAACACATTACCTGAACATCTAATATGAATGAAAATGTAATCAGGTAGTTATCAGGATTAAGACAACTATGCATATTTGTATGGAGAAGAAAACGCTCCTAAAGAGGTTACTACTGAATGTTAGAATATATTTCTTGGGGCGTAAAAATGGCTTGAAGCACTTAAACTCTCAACATAAACTTCTGCTCCAGTAGCAAAGGGAAGTCCTTTGGAAAAGCTCCCAATTATTAAAGCCATTAGAAAAAAATAATGAGCAGTTAGGACAAAGGCATACTAAATTGATAATGGGAAAATGGGGTATAAAGGGATCTGCCCAGAGAACAGATAGTGTGTGTCACACCCAGAAGTATAACTTTATGTACAGGAATACCTTGTTTTTATTGCATTTGACTTTATTATGCTCTGCATATATTACATTTTTTTTTTTTTATAAATTAATGGTTTGTGGCAACTCATGTAGAGCCAATCTAAAGGCACCATTTTTTCAACAGAATTTGCTCACTTTGTTTCTCTGCATCACAGTTCAGTAATTCTCACAATGTTTCTAACTTCCTTATTGTTATTTTTTATGGTGACCTGTGATCAGTAATTATTGATGTTACTGCAGTAGTTGTTTTGGGACACCATGAGCTGTAGCCTTAATATAAGGCAGCAAATGTAATTGATAAATGCGGTATGTGTTCTGACTGCTCCACAGACTGACCATTCCACTGTCTCTTCTCAGGCCTCCCTATTCCCCAAGAAACAACAATATTGAAATTAAGCCAGTTAATAGCCCTACAATGGTCTTTTAAGTATACAAGTGAGAGGAAAAGTTATATGCCTCTCGTTTTAAGCCAAAAGCTAGGAATGATTAAGCTCAGTGAGGAAATCAGGCTGAAAGCCTAGATAGACCAAAGCTAGGTCTCTTGTGCCAGTTAGCCAAGCTATGGTTGCAAAGGAAAAGTTTTTGAAGGAAATTAAAAGAACTGCTCCAGTGAACATATGAATGATAATAAAGCAAAACAGTCTTATTATGGATATGGTGAAAATTTTAGTGGTCTGGATAAATCAAACCAGCCATAATATTCCTTTAAACCAAAACCTAGTTCAGAGAAAGTCCTCAATTTCCTTTATTTCTATGAAGGCTGAGAGAGGTGAGGAAGCTGCAGAAGAAAAGTTTAAAGGTGGCAGAGGTTGGCTCATGAAGTTTAAAGAAAGAATCTGTTTCCATAATATAAAAATGCAAAGTGAAGTAGAACATGCTGTTGTAGAAACTGCAGCAAGTTCTCCAGAAGATCGAGTTAAGATATTTAATGAAGGTGGCTACACTAAAAAACAGATTTTCAATGAGGTGAAACAGTCTTCTATTAGAAAAAGATGCTAGCTAGGATTTTCATAGCTAGAGAGAAGTCAATGATTGGCTTTAAAGATTCAAAGGACAGGCTGACCTTTTAATTAGGGACTAATGCTGTTGGTGACTTTAAGGTGAAGCCAATGATCAACGCCCATTCCCAAAACCCCAGGACCTTCAAGAATTTTACTTAATATACTATGCCTGTGTACTATTCTATAAACAGAACAACAAAGGCCGAATGACAGCACCTCTGTTTACAACACAGTTTACGGGATATTTTTTTTTTTTTTTAATATTTCTTTTATTTCTTTTCAGCGTAACAGAATTCATAGTTTTTGTACAACACCCAGTGCTCCATGCAATGCATGCCCTCCATAATACCCACCACCAGGCTCCCCCAACCTCCCACCCCCCGCCCCTTCAAAACCCTCAGGTTATTTTTCAGAGGCCATAGTCTCTCATGGTTCATCTCCCCCTCAATTTACCTCAATTCCCTTCTCCTCTCCATCTCCCCATGTCCTTCGTGTTATTTGTTATGCTCCGCAAATAAATGAAACCATCTGATAATTGACTCTCTCTGCTTGACTTATATCACTCAGCATAATCTCTTCCAGTCCCATCCATGTTGCTACAAAAGTCGGGTATTCATCCTTTCTGATGGAGGCATAATACTCCATAGTGTATATGGACCACATCTTCTTTATCCATTCGTCTGTTGAAGGGCATCTTGGTTCTTTCCACAGTTTGGCAACCGCGGCCATTGCTGCTATAAACATTGGGGTACAGATGGCCCTTCTTTTCACAACATCTGTATCTTTGGGGTAAATACCCAGTAGCGCAATTGCAGGGTCATAGGGAAGCTCTATTTTTAACTTCTTGAGGAACCTCCACACTGTTCTCCAGAGTGGCTGCACCAACTTGCATTCCCACCAACAGTGTAAGAGGGTTCCCCTT
>PISX010028597.1:0-21314 GCA_004024625.1 Mellivora capensis | reverse complement strand
ACCAAAAACATAATATACCTTGGAATAAACCTAACCAAAGCGATAAAGCATCTATACTATAGGAACTACAAAACAGTTATGAAAGAAATTAAAACACAAAAAGATGGAAAAACATTCCATGCTCATGGATCAGAAGAACAAACATTGTTAAAATGCCTATGCTGCCCACAGCAATCTATATTTTCAACAGCATCCTGATCAAAATACTGACAGCATTTTTCGAAATGCTGGAACAAACAATCCTAAAATTTTTATGGAACCAGAAAAGACCTTGAATCACCAAGGGAATGTTGAAAAAGAGAAACAAAGCTGGGAGCATCATGCTTCCTGATTTCAAGCTATATTACAAAGCTGTGATCACCAAGACAGCATGGTACTGGCACAAAAACTGATACATAGACAAATGGAACAGAAATAGAGTCCAGATATGGACTATCAACTCTATGGTCAAATAAACTTTGACAAAGCAGGAAGAAATATCCAATGGAAAAAAGACAGTTTCTTCACTAAATGGTGCTAGGAAAATTGGACACCTATGGAAGAATGAAACTTGACCCTTATCTTACACCATACACAAAGATAAACTCAAAATGGTTGAAAGACCTCAATGTGAGACAGGAATCCATCAAAATCCTAGAGGAGAACATTAGCAGTAACCTCTTCAACATCAGCCCCAACAACTTCTTTCAAGACACATCTCCAAAGGCAAGGGAAACAAACTCAAAAATGAACTTTTGGGACTTCATCAAGGTAAAAAGCTTCTGCACAGCAAAGGAAACAGTCAACAAAACTAAGAGGCAAGTCACAGAATGGGAGAAGATTATTTGCAAATGACACTACAGAAAAAGGGTTGATATCTAAGATCTATAAACAATTTCTCAAACTCAACATCTGGGAAACAATAAGCAAGTAAAAAAAAATGGGCAAGGCGCCTGGGTGGCTCAGTGGGTTAAACCCGCTGCCTTCGGCTCAGGTCATGATCTCAGGGTCCTGGGATTGAGCCCTGCATCAGGCCCCTTACTCAGTGGGGAGCCTGCTTTTCTCTCTGCTTCTGCCTGCCTCTGCCTGCCTCTGCCTGCCTCTCTGCCTGCTTGTGATCTCTGTCTCTCTCTCTCTCTCTGTCAAATAAATAAATAAATAAATAATAAAAATTAAAAAAAAAAGGGCAGAAGACCTGAGCAGACACTTCTCAAATGAAGACATACAAATGGCTAACAGACACATGAAGAAATGTTCATCATCATTAGCCATCAGGGAAATTCAAATCAAAGCCACATTGAGATACTACCTTACACCAATTAAAATGGCAAAAATTGACAAGGCAAGAAACAACAAATGTTGGAGAAGTTATGGAGAAAGGGGAACCCTCTTACACCATTGGTGTATGTTGGTAGGAAGGCACATTGGTGCTGCCACTTTGGAAAACATTGTGGAGGTTCCTAAAAAAATTAAAAATAGGAGTACTCTATGACCCAGATATTTGCACTACTGGGTATTTACCCCAAAGGCACAGATGTATTGAAAAGAAGGGCTATATACACCCCAATGTTCACAGCAGCAATGTCCACAATAGCCAAACTCTGGAAAGAGCCAAGATGCCCTTCAACAGATGAATGGATAAAGAAGATGTGGTACATATATACAAAGAAATATTACTTAGCCATCAGAAAGGATGAATACCCAACTTTTTCAGTAACATGAGTGGGACTGGAGATTATGCTAAGTGACATAAGTCTAGCAGAGAAAGTCAATTATCATACAGTTTCACTTATTTGTGGAACATGAGGAATAGCATGCAGGACATTAAGAGAAGGAAGGGAAAAATGAAGGGGGGAGGGAAATTGGAGGGGGAGGAGAACCATGAGAGACTATGGACTCTGTGAAACAAACTGAGGGTTTCAGAAGGGAGGTGGGCAGGTGGATGTATTAACCTGGTAATGGGTATTAAGGAGGGCATTGTTTGCATGGAGTACTGTGTATTACATGCAAACAATGAATCATGGAATACTACATCAAAAACTAATGATGTATTGTATGGTGACTAATATAACATATTTACAAAAAAGGTTATAAATAATTAACCTAAAACACTGTGGTTGCATAAATACCAGAACCATTTTACTATTGTTTGTTGTTTATGATTACTGGAAAAAGTGTAGTGATGAGAAAAAAATTTTCACCTTAAAAGTGATTTTAAGTTATTTAGGTCAAGAAAATACATAGACGATAGAAAAAATATATAGAAAAAAATTTTTGATAGCTGATACAGATGGTAGAGCAATTGATCCAGATTGCCCAGAAAAAAATGGCACTGAGAAAATTTTTCAATGAAAAAACATGCAAAAGAAGATAAAGTTTTTGGTGAGTGTTCCTATATACAACTATCAGATTTGAGAGAAACACCAGGAAGAAAATGGTAAGGATAAAATCAGGAAATATGCTGATTTGAATGCAAAAGGGGAAAAAAAATCTCAGAAGTTCAAGGAACAGACATGCCTATACTAAAAAATATAATGAAGGAACTTTATAAAGGATTTTTTTTTAGAAAGATGACAAATGGTAAACAACAGAATTATGACCATATGTTACTCCTGACATCTTATAACTTAAATATTTAGGATGTGTGCTTATTATTATTTTTTGTAATTTAATCATAATAAATTTTTAGTAAATATGTTAAGTGTTTGCTGCTGGAGTAAAATTGGCTAAGGTTTTACTACTGAAACCAGCACCTTCTTATATTGGACATAAATTATTAAATTTATCATATATTTAACAAGACTTGAACATCTGTCAAAAAGAGGCAGATTTCTTTCATTTCCTTCTTTTGAGCAAGGATCAAAGATCATTTTCTAAGAACTTTTTTTCTATTGCCTTACTATTCAGATAACAAAATCCTGCTTTGTAGAATCCTTATTACATATATTTGAACAGTATTTATTTACTTTCTTTGTATTATATTAAAGTTTTGTTCCCTTTAAATTTATTCTTGCAGCTCTTATCAATGAAGGGACTCAAATTATTATTATTGAGCCTATCAAAGTGAGCTGTTCAATATTATATCAATT
The DNA here is from genome assembly GCA_004024625.1 of Mellivora capensis. NCBI lineage: Eukaryota > Metazoa > Chordata > Mammalia > Carnivora > Mustelidae > Mellivora > Mellivora capensis. The sequence goes on along the minus strand of PISX010028597.1, from coordinate 18,246 downwards.
GGGCTTTTATGGTGCCCTAAGGCTTATGGTGGTACCTCTGTAAATCATCACATTATTTGATCAATGAAAGACAACTCTCATTCTATGAGCTTCATTTTCCATTTAATAGTGTGAAAAAAATCTCTATTAATATCAGATGTTAAATTTAGAGAGCACATTAACTCTCACCTCTCCTCACTGAAGTGTTCTACAGATTTGAACAAAACTTGATTTGATACCTCAGTCATATTACCTCTTCATTATAACCCAAATCCAAGCAATGCTTTTATTATATATCTAGAAAATGTGTAATAAATCATTTTAATGCGATGCTTTGGCATCAGACTACACCTGAGTTTAAAGTTTGACTTTCCCATTTACTAGCGGCTTCATCTCAGACACGTTATTCTTTTTTTTTTTTAAGATTTTATTTATTTATTTGACAGAGATCACAAGTAGGCAGAGGAGCAGACAGAGAGAGAGGAGGAAGCAGGCTCCCTGCTGGGCAGAGAGCCCAATGAGGGGCTTGATCCCAGGACCCTGAGATCATGACCTGAGCCAAAGGCAGAGGCTTTAACCTACTGAGCCACACAGGCGCCCCTAGACACGTTATTCTGGCACAGAATTCCTTCATTAAAGGGAATTAATAATACATATTTCATATGGTTGGAGTTTAATGAGCTATATACAGGTCAGACACTTAATACAGTATCTGCTACTCAGAAAAATGTCAGTCGTCATGACAATGGTAACGATGACAGTGACAAAGCTATTATTACATAGGATCCAAGACAGGAGCCTCTGGATTCGTACACAGCAAACTCACACTATGTCTAGGGAAAAAATAGCTTGATGTTATGTTTCCTCTTGTCTGTTTATCTATGGATAAAACAAAATTATTCTGTTGTCATTTTATCCAAAAAGCCTGCTCGTGAAATATGCTTCAACACTTTTCCTTCAAGTCAGTAATCTGAAATAATGTATTTTCTGAATGTAAATGAAAATAAACACAGCTGTTTTTATTGTTCCCAAGCTAGAATTGAAAGAGGGTCTCATTCGACGGCAGTCTCCTGGAACGTCAGCCTTCTCAGTTTCCTCTGTGGCTCCAATATCTCTGTGTGGAAAGTCCTTGCAGTAATAAATGCCATCTTCTTTGTCCCTCATGCCTCTCATATTGCAAAGCTGTACGCCTTTGACTTCTGATTCTGCCATGAGAACCCCTGTATACCTAGTGTTGATGCTTCCACTTGCTGTCACTCACTCTGATGTGCTATTTGCCATTTTAGGCTCCATCCTTTAAATCACAATTCACTGCTTCTGTGTGTTCTGTCATCTTCATAGAGAAGTTCCTGTACTTTTCCTTTCTTTCTTCAGTGCCTGGTGAAGTGTTTGGCAAATGCTAGGGTGCTCATTAAATGAATTAATGCAACTTTTATTTCACTCACTGTTTACTATAATCTTTACTCTAAATGCTCTTGGACTTTTCTAAAGGGAGACATGCCTCTTTTAAGGAAATTTGCTCTCTGACATTTTAAAGATCCTTTTCCTGCAGTCCCAACTCTCCTCACTTATTGAGCTTCTAACACATTTACTTTCAGTGGTAAATTCTTTTCTTACTGTGGTATATTAAATATTGATTAGGAAATATTCACTTTATGGAAAGAGTATATACTTTTCAGCTTTATTGGCTTTATTGCCATTGAGCTTGCAATATGACTTGGTTTGGTTAAAGCATATTAGAGATGCAACTTTCATGGAGACTTGAAAGGATTTGTATGGTTGGGCTTGCCCTCTCTGTTGAGCTTCTGACTTTCACCAAAAGAGAATATGACCTGGGTAGCCACTGGTCAAAGTAAGATGACAAACATATGGAGAAAGCCAGGACTCAAACCACAGCCTGGAGCCAAGACTTCTAAGCCTAGTTTAGAAAAGCCAAAACCCAGTTGACCGGAAGACCTGTAAGGGGAAATTGCTTAGTTGTTTTATGTCACTATGTTAAAATTGTTCTGCAGCATAACTGTGGTAATAACCAATTGGCCTATCCAATCTGAAGAATTGGGATGGGTATTTAGGTTTATGAGCTAATCTGAAGAATATTGAAAGAATAAAAAGTTTTAGTAAGTTTTTCTTATTATTAAACTGATTCATATACACATAAATACATGGACCTACAAAGTCAACCCTTGACATATAATGAAACAGTGTCTGGGTTGTATAGAACTTATTTTAAGTTTATGCTCTGGAATTTCTGTTGTAATAATGAACTACATCTATCACCTTAGTTCTAAAGCTTTAACAATTAAGAACTAAAGAACCGAACCACCCAGGCTCAGTGCCTGGGGTGCCTGGGTGGCTCAGTGGGTTAAAGCCTCTGGCTTCGCTCAGGTCATGATCCCAGGTTCCTGGGATCGAGCCCCACATCAGGCTCTCTACTCAGCGGGGAGCCTGCTTCCTCCTGCCTCTCTGCCTACTCATGATCTCTGTCAAATAAATAAATAAAATATTTTTAAAAAAAGAGTAGAATTATCTTTATTATATAATAGCTACATGAACTTGCTGGGAGCCGCTTGTTACACACAATTGTGTATTTTCTTGTGTTTATATTAGACCACCTTAAATTACATATTAAAACTAGCTTGTTATTACTGTTATTACATAAAGAATCTCCTATTTTGCTAACATTCAACATGGACACTCAGCTATAAGCAAATCCTCCTTGTTCCTTTGTTTTCAGACTTAGAGTTATCTTTTTCTTTTCTTTCTTTTTTTTTGTAGTCTACACAGTGCCATCATTTTCATAGGTTTAGGAATATACTGCTGTTTAATGAATAATTAGCTATTTCTGTCTTATTTGTTCTTTTGAGTTACACACACTGAGGAAATTCTTCCACTTCTGTTGAGGACTACCTTTTCCATTGTGCTGGTTGATACTTGTTTCCTAGGCCAACTTTGAGAATGATATTTTTTGTTTGTTTTTGTTTTCATTCAAGCATAATTAACAATGTTACATTAGTTTTAGATGTTCAATATAATGATTGAACAATTCTATCCATTTCTCAGTGCTCATCAGGATAAGTGTAACCCTTAATCCCCTTTTTCTACTTCACACATCTCCCAACTCACCTCTCCTCTGTCAACCATCAGTTTGTTTTCTGTGTGTTTTTTATTAGTCTCTTTTTTCTTTGTTTGTTCTTTCATTTTAAGTCTTAAATTCCACATATGAGTGAAATCATATGGTATTCATCTTTCTCTGACTACTTTATTTCACTTAGCATTATGTCCTGTAGGTCTATCCATGTTGTTGGAAATGACAAGATTTGTCTTTTTTTTTTTTTTTTCGTGGCTGAGTTAATTTCCATGGCCTATATATACCATTTCTTCTTTATCTACTCATCTATGGATGGATCCTTGACTTCCTTCTGTATCTGGGCTATTGTACATAGTGCTGCCATAAACATAGAGATGTATTTATCTTTTCCATTTAGTGTTTATTTTTTCCTTTGGATAAATGCAAAGTAGTGGAATTACTGGATCATATGGATATTTACCTTTATCATTATGTAGCATCCTTCTTTGTCTCTGATTATAGACTTCGTCTTAAAGTCTATTTTGTGCATTTTAAGTGTTGCTACCCCAGCTTTTTCTTTGCTTCCATTTTCATGGAAAACATTTTTCCATCTCTTTCCTTTCAATCTGCATATGTCTTTAGATCTGAAGTGAGTCACTTGTACATGGCATATATAGATGGGTCTTGTTCTTTTAGTCACCTTCTGTATTTCTCTGTATTTTGATTGGAGCATTTAATTTTTTTTTTAATTTTAATTTTTAAAATTTCTTTTCAGTGTACCAGAATTCATTGTTTATGTGCCACACCCAATACTCCATGCAATACGTGCCCTCCATAATACCCACCACCAGGCTCACCCAACCTCCCACCCCCAGCCACTTCAAAACCCTCAGGTTGTTTTTCAGAGCCCATAGTCTCTCATGGTTCATCTCCCCCCTCCAATTTCCCCCAACTCCCTTCTCCTTTCCATCTCCCCATGTCCTCCGTGTTATTTCTTATGCTCTACAAATAGGTGAAACCATATGATAATTGAATCTCTCTGCTTGACTTATTTCACTCAACATAATCTCTCCCAGTCCCATCCATGTTGATACAAAAGTTGGGTATTCATCCTTTCTGATGGAGGCACAATACTCCATGGTATATATGGACCACATCTTCCTTATCCATTCATCCATTGAAGGGCACCTTGGTTCTGTCCACAGTTTGGCGACCGTGACCATTGGTGCTATGAACATTGGGGTACAGATGGCCATTCTTTTCACTACATCTGTATCTTTGGGGTAAATATCCAGTAGTGCAATTGCAGGATCATAGGGAAACTCTATTTTTAATTCCTTAAGGAATCTCCACACTGTTTTCCAAAGTGGCTGCACCAACTTGCATTCCCACCAACAGTGTAAGAGGGTTACCCTTTCTCCGCATCCTCTCCAACACACATTTTTTACTGTCTTGTTTATTTTGGCCATTCTAACTGGGTAAGGTGGTATCTCAATGTGGTTTTGATTTGAATCTCCATGATGGCTGGTGATGATGAACATTTTTTCATGTGTCTGAGAGCCATTTGTATGTCTTCATGGAAGAAGTGTCTGTTCATATCTTCTGCACATTTTTTTATATGATTATTTGTTTTGTGTGTGTTGAGTTTGAGGAGTTCTTTATCGATCCTGGATATCAGCCTTTTGTCTGTACTGTCATTTGTGAATATCTTCTCCCATTCTGTGGTTTGCCTTTTTATTTTGTTGACTGTTTCCTTTGCTGTGCAGAAGGTTTTGATCTTGTAGTCCCAAAAGTTCATTTTCGCTTTTGTTTCCTTTGCCTTTGGAGACATATCTTGAAAGAAGTTGCTGTGGCTGATATCGAAGAGGTTACTGCCTATGTTCTCCTCTAGGATTCTGATGGATTCCTGTCTCACGTTGAGGTCTTTATTCATTTTGAGTTTAATTTTGTGTATGGTGTAAGAGAATGGTTAAGTTTCATTCTTCGACATATAGCTGTCCAATTTTCCCAGCACCATTTATTGAAGAGACTGTCTTTTTTCCACTGTATATTTTTTCCTGCTTCGTCGAAGATTATTTGACCATAGAGTTGAGGGTTCATATCTGGGCTCTCTACTCTGTTCCACTGGTCTATGTGTCTGTTTTTATGCCTGTACCATGCTGTCTTGGTGATCACAGCTTTGTAGTAAAGCTTGAAATCAGGCAACGTGATGCCCCCGGCTTTGTTTTTCTTTTTCAATATTTTCTTAGCAATTTGGGTTCTCTTCTGGTTACATACAAATTTTAGGATTGTTTGCTCCAACTCTTTGAAAAATGCTGGTGGAATTTTGATCAGGATGGCATTGAAAGTATAGATTGCTCTAGGCAGTATAGATATTTTGACAATGTTTATTTTTCCAATCCATGAGCATGGAATGGTTTTCCATCTTTTTGTGTCTTCTTTGATTTCTTCCATGAGTGTTCTGTAGTTCCTTGAGTACAGATCCTTTAGGTTTATTCTCAGGTATCTTATCGTTCTTGGTGCTGTAATAAATGGAATTGATTCCCTAATTTCCCTATCTGTATTTTCATTGTTAGTGTATAAGACAGTAACTGATTCTGTGGATTGTTTTTTTAGCCTGACACATTACTGAATTGCTGTATGAATTCTAGTAGTTTGGGGGTGGAGTCTTTTGGGTTTTCCATGCAAAGTATCATGTCATCTGTGAAGAGAGAGAGTTTGACTTCTTCATTGCCAATTTGAATACCTTTTGTTTCTCTTTGTTGTCTGATTGCTATTGCTAGGACTTCTATGTTGAACAAGATTGATGAGAGTGAGCATCCTTGTTGTGTTCCTGATCTCAATGGAAAGGCTGTGAGCTTTTTCCCACTGAGGATGATATTTGCTGTGAGTTTTTCATAGATAGATTTTATGAAGTTGAGGAATGTTCCCTCTATACCTATACTTTGAAGTGTTTTAATCAGGAATGGATGCTGGATTTTGTCAAATGCTTTTCCTGCATCAATTGAGAGCACCATGTGGTTCTTCTCTCTTCTCTTATTGATTTGTTCTATCACATTGATTGACTTGTGAATGTTGAACCATCCTTGAAACCCGGGGATGAATCCCACTTGGTCGTGGTGGATAATCTTCTTAATGTGCTGTTGGGTCCTATTAGCTAGGATCTTCTTGAAAGTCTTAGCATCCATATTCATCAGGGGTATTGGTCTGAAATTTTCCTTTTTGGTGGGGTCTTTCCTGGCTTAGAGATCAGGGTAATGTTGTCTTCATAAAAAGAGTCTGGAAGTTTTCTGTCTGCTTCAATTTTTTGAAATAGCTTCAGGAAAATAGGTGTTATTTCTTCTTTGAATGTTTGGTAGAATTCCCCCAGGGAATCCGTTGGGTCCTGGGCTCTTGTTTTTTGGGAAGTTTTTGATCACTGTTTCAATCATTACTAGATATCGGTCTATTCAGGTTGTCAACTTCTTCTTGGTTCAGTTTTGGAAGTTTATAGTTTTCCAGGAATGCATCCATTTCATCTAGGTTGCTTAACTTATTGGCATATAACTTGATAATAATTTCTGATGATTGTTTCTATTTCGTTGGTATTAGTTGTGATCTCTCCCTTTTCATTCATAATTTTATTGATTTGGGTCCTTTCCCTTTTCTTTTGGATTAGTGTGGTCAATGGTTTATTGATCTTATTGATTCTTTCAAAAAACCAGCTTCTAGTTTCATTGATGCATTCTAATGTATCTTTAGTTTCTACCTCATTGATCTCTGCTCTAATCTTTATTTTTTCCCTTCTTGTGTGTGGAGTTGACTTAATTTGTTGTTGATTCTCCAGTTCTTTAAGGTGTAGAGAGAGCTGGTGTATTCTGGATTTTTCAATTTTTTTGAGGGAGGCTTGGATGGTTACTTATTTCCCCCTTAGGACCACCTTTGCTGTATCCCATAGGTTTTGGACCGAAGTGTCTTCATTCTGATTGGTTTCCATGAATTGTTTAAGTTCTTCTTTGATTTCCTGGTTGATCCAAGCATTCTTAAGCAAGATGGTCTTTAGCTTCCAGGTGTTGGAATTCCTTCCACACTTTTCCTTGTGGTTGAGCTCCAGTTTCAAAGCATTGTGATCTGAGAATATGCAGGGAATAATCTCAATCTTTTGGTATCAGTTGAGCCCTGATTTGTGACACAGTATGTGGTCTATTCTGGAGAAGGTTCCATATGCACTCGAGAAGAATGAGTATTCTGTTGTTTTAGGGTGTAATGTTCTGTATATAACTCTGCAGTCCACCTGGCCCAATGTGTCATTCTATGCTCTTGTTTCTTTATTGATTTTCTGCTTGGATGATCTGCCTATTACTGAGAGTGACGTGTTAAGATCTCCTACTATTAATGTATTCATATCAACATGACTCTTTCTCTTAATCAACAGTTTTCTTGTGTAATTGGCTTCTCCCATATTGGGGGCATAAATATTTACAATTGTTAGATCTTCTTGGTGTATAGTCCCTTTAGGAATTATGTAGTGTCCTTATTTCTCTGACTACAGTCCTTAGTTTAAAATCTAATTTATCTAATATGAGAATTGCCACCCCAGCCTTCTTTTGAGGCCCACTGGCCTGAAAGATGCTTCTCCATCCATTCACTTCCAGTCTGGATGTATCCTTAGTTTTAAAATGGCTCTCTTGTAGACAACATATGGATGGGTCCTGTCGTTTTATTCAATCTGCCACCCTATGCCATTTTATGGGTGCATTTAGGTCATTGACATTGAGAGTGATTATTGAGATATACGTTTTTATTGACATCGTGTTACCTGTGAAGTCTTTGTTTCTATAGATTGTCTCCATATATTTCTGTTCAATGATATTCTTAGGATTTTTCTCTTTTATAGAACCCCCATTAATATTTCCTGCAGTGTCAGCTTGGTGGTCACATACTTTTTTAAACCTTATTGGTCTTGGAAGCTCTTTATCTCTCAACCCATTTTGAATGTCAGTCTTGCTGGATAAAGTATTATTGGCTGCATGTCCTTCTCATTTAGTGCTCTGAATATGTCTTGCCAGCCCTTTCTGGCTTGTCAGGTTTCTGTGGGCAGGTCTTATGTTTTTCACGTGGGCTTTCCTCTGTATGTAAGAAATTTCTCCCCCCTAGCTGTTTTAAAGAGCTCCTGTCTGAAATTATGATTCATCATTTTCACAATCAGGTGTCTCGAGGTCTTTCTAGATTCTATGATCTTGGGGGGAAACCTTTCTGCCTCTAGTACATGAATGCTGGTTCCATTCACCAGATTGGGAAAATTTTCATGGAGAATTTGTTCAACTGTATCTTCTAGTTTTCTTTCTTTCTCCTCCCCCTCAGGGATTCCAATAATTCTGATGTTGGAACATTTCATGGCATCATTTATTTCCCTAATTCTGTTTTCATGGCTTCTTAGCTGTTTGTTCCAGTCTTCCTCCTGATCTTTTTTCTTTCTTAGTTTGTCCTCTAGATCACTAATTCTATCTTCTGCCTCAGTTACCCTAGCTTATAGAGAATTTAGATTAGATTGGAACTCACTGAGAGCATTGTTAACATCATCCTTGGTGGCTTTCAGTTCCGCCCTAATCAATTCCATTTTGTCATCAAAGGTTTTCTCCATCCTAACTATTGCCTGGATAATTGTTAGCCTGAATTCCCTTTCAGACGCTGGCAGCAGAGCCATATCCATATCATATGGATATAGCAGAGCTATATCCATATCCAATAGCTCTGATGGAGAGGGCCCAGTCTCTGAATTTTTCTTCTGTTGGGCATTCCTCCTCCTAGTCATTTGGGTGAGAGATGGCTTAATGGATGTGTAGCTGAATATATCAACTGTGGTGCAGGCAAGATGCACCCTGGAATGCTTCTGAGGAATCGAGAGTCCCCAAAATAAAGAAAAAAGAAAAAAGACAGAGACAGGAAAAAGAAAGATAAAATAAAAGAGAAGGGCCAGCCTGAATGGGCCCCCAAGGTAAGATTTATGAAGTATACAAACAAAAACAGACAAACAAAAAGACCGACAAAAGTATATGACAAGAGAAAAATAAATAAATTTAAAAAAGAACCCCGTCAAAATGAACCCTAATCATAAGATTTATATACTACCAGAACAAAAACAAATACACAGAAACACTGACAGAAGAAAAAGATGGGACGGTGGTTATAAATTCTCAGTGTGGGTGAGGAAGGATGTATCTTGATATCTTTGTTAAAGGAGTCAACTTTCCTGAGATAAAGGGGGATTAAAACTGGTTTGCATATAGGTGTAGCATTGATTGGGGGAAAGGGGATTATCTTGAAGCTTATCCCTATATGAATATTAAAAAAAATGAATTAAAAAATAGAAAAGCAAAAGAAAAGCACAGGTATATGTATCAAAAAAGTTCAGATTAAAAGGTTATTATGGAATTTGATGTACTGAACATCTCATTGTGATGGCAAATAGGTTAAAAAGTTATATTAAAAAAATGAAAAGAACCAGAATAATGGGAACGAATTAAAAATAAAAGTTGTATCTATGAAGTAGTGGTGGTTGTCCTCTTGGTTTTTTTTTTTTTGTTTGTTTGTTTGTTTTGTTTTTTTGGGCTGGCTTTCTGGGGGAGGGGCCTGCCACTTGGTTTTTCAGGGAGTCTTGCTAGAGTTGAGTCTTCCTGCCCCCATCAAGGGGTGGGGCTCTGAGGAAACCGGTTTTTTCAGGCTTTTGTTCTCTGGAGGTTTTTTTCTTTGTTTGTTTTTTTTCTCCTGGTGGCATCTGTTGGTGGTTCTTTGGAGGTTTAGAGGAAAGCAAACTGCACCCAGACCTCTATCTCAGAGAGAAGCCTCAGTCTATTCCCCTAGAGGTGCTTCAGAGCACGTAAATTCCCCCTCTGCCACTGGCAGAGTATGTCCCCAGTCATGGTCTCTGGGGTCACAGGAACTCCTGCTTATACCCAAAACCATGAGAAATCCTAGCCGCAGCTGTCTGGGCAGCTCCACACCATCAGAGAGGTCCCAAGCAGAGATAGTGCACTGAGATTTTCATGCTGGCTGGGGCTGAGAGTGCTCAGACTCTCTGGGTCTTAGAGAGTGCTGGCTTGCACCCACACGGACCTCTTTCAGGGGAGGGTGTGGGGCATGACTCAGACTCTGGTTGCGCAGCGTGTGTGCAGAGTGCAAAAGGCTGTGGTTCTGCAGGCTGGCATCCACAGCAGGCTCCCTCATCCTCACAGGTGCTGCGAACCAGATGCTCTCGGGTGTGCTAGTGGCTCAGGGACTAAGACCTGGCTTCTTTGCTGTGCTCTCTGATTCCCTGCCAGTGATGGCCATCCTGAGTCCTTGGGCTTAAGTCCCTGTCCCTAACTGCCCAATTCTACCAATTACCCCTTAAGAACTTTTGCTCTTTTTGAGTGCTTTCAACCAGACTCCAAGTTAATGCTGGTCCCCAATCACAGGGCCCTCTTGTATTGGGGTATTACTTTCCAATGGGTCACTTCTGGTGGCTCCCTCCCCCTTTTGTTTATCTTCCAATATCAGTCCAATGTTCCCACTCCACTGGTGTCTTCGGCCCCCATAGAGATCCAGAAGTGTATAATTCTAATCTTGGGCTGATTTCATGGATGATATTTCATGGATCAGAGTTCTTTGGTAGGTAATCAGCTCACTTTAGGGGACAGGTTGAAACAGCGCCTCCTACTTCTCCGCCATCTTATCTCCTCCTCCACGTTTAGTTTTTACATTCAAAATAATTATTGATAAACATGTACTTATTGCAACTTTGTTACTTGTTTTATGGTTGTTTTTGTAGGTCTTCTCTGGTCCTTTTTTCACTTGTGGTTTGATGATATTTTTTGGTGATATGCTTCTTTCTTTTTTTTTTGTACATCTATTACAGATTTTTGATTTGTGGTTATAATTCAGTTTGTAAATAACATCTTATGCATGTGTGAGCCTATATTGAGTTGATGGTTGCTTAAGTTGAGCCCACTCTAAAAATCATTAAAATTTTATGCCACCTTTATGTTTTATGTAAATGATGTCATACTTCACATTTTTTAATTTTGTGAGTATATTTACTGATTTTTCATGGATATAATTGATTTTCTTGCTTTTGTTTTTTAACACCCATACTAGTTTTATAAGTAACTAATCTCCTACTTTTATTATGTTCATATTTATCTTTGAAATTTTTTCCTTTCATAATTTGCTTACTCCTAATTATGGACTTTTCTTTCCATTCAATTAATTCCCCTAAAATTTCTTGTAAGGATGGTTTAGTGGTAATAAACTCTTTCCCTTTTGTTTTTCTGAGAAACTCTATGTATTTCCTTCTATTCCCCAATGATAGCTTTGCTGGATAGTTTTCTTGGTTGTGCATTTTTCCTTCAAGGACTTTGAATATCTCAGGACACTTCCTTCTGGCCTACAAAGTTTCTGCTGAAAAATCAGCTGATAGGCATATGGGGTTTCCCTTGTATGTAGCTGTTTTCTTTTCTCTTACTGCTTTAAAAATTCTCTCTTTATCATTGTTTTTTGCCATTTTAATTATCTGTCTTTGTTGGAGCTCCTTGTGTTGATTTCTTTTGGGGGTGGGGTGTCTGTGCCTCATAGATCTGCATATCTAATTCTTTCCACATATCAGGAAAAGTTTCAGCTGTTATTTCTTCAAATAGATTTTTGCCCCATATCTCTCCTTTCTCCTTCTAGGATCCTATGATGGGAATATTATGATCAATGATGTCACTGAGTTCTCTTAACCTATTCTTAATATATATATTATGTATTATATGTATTATGTATGTTTATTATGTATTATAGAAATATATATATATATATACACACCTTTGATAGAAGACTATCATTTTATACCTGGAGGAATGGTTTGAAGCCAAAATATAAACAGCCTCCTATATTTTCTTCTATTTTTTAGACCCCAGCCTTATGGATTCACACATTTTGGAGTTTGAAAACATTCTATTATAATAAAAGAGCATTGTGTCCAAATGATGGTGGTGTCATGATGTAGCCTTCAAGAAAAGGATAGAAGGTTATTTCTCAGATCACTAATTTGCTTTGAAATCTTGTGTAAGTTCCTCTCTGGGTCTATTTTGACATCTATAAAATACTGAAAGTAATGCTGAGTCACACTGCATTGGAAGTGGGAGGAAAAATTCCTAATTGATTGATTATGTTTTGCAGATAGAGAATCACGTGTGTACCAAAAGTGATAATATTGACCCATTAATCTTTTTAGTGACAAAAAAAGTGTCACTACTTAGGGAGCTGATGTGTGAGTGGAAAAAAGGGAAATAAAAGAATAGAAACAAGAAAAAAGAGCACGCTTAGACAAGTGAATTAACTTTTTATCTAAAGGAAGACAGATTTTCCAAAGGCCAACTATGTTGGCTTTACCTCATTCTAAGTTGTGGAGAAGAGTGCTTGAAATGGACCAATTTTTGCCAATTTTACCTGTTTTTTTAAATGTATGCTTAATGTTTTATTTAAGCAATATTTAAACATTTAACCAAAATGGCTCTTTCATGCTAATTTGTATCATTTATATAAGAATTTTTAAAGTAAACCTGGCTCTTTTATATTTTATTATTTGGAAAGGAAACTTCTGTCTAATGCCTCATTTAAGATTCAGTGTAATCTTTCTTGCTTCAGTAATTTTCCCATTAAATTACAACTATTAGTGCTAGTTCCTCACCCTAAAGGAAACCAATAAAATCACCCAAACTAATGAAGTTGTTTCCACCAGCAAGTACCTCGTTATAGGGGTACTTCTAATTACTGTTAAAATGAACTGGAACGGAATGTCTCCAGAATGGGATGTCCCAGAGCTATAAACCAAAACCATAAACAGCTGTGCAACTCCTAATCTATTCATTTCACCTTTGCAATCATAGCACAACATAACTAAGTTTTAAATATCGGTAGACAAGAATAAGAATGGATTTGAACACAAAAAAGAAAACATTAGTGAGATTTTCCTTATGTTATAATAAGAACATATTGGTTATATTCTGTCTTATAAATAGGATTTATTTTGTCTTCTGGATGTTATCTTATTTGCTCACACATTTGTGTTTCTCTGTACTAATTACCATGCTTAGTACTTCAGTCAAGAGTACATTGAACAAGGTTGGTGACACAGCTTATATGGGAGAAAGCACTGTCAGTGCAGAAATAATCTGTGCAGGGGAATGACTTTAGATCAGATTTAATTAATGTGTGCTTCCCTTTCCAATATAATTTTATGCCTACAGCAATATAAAGCTGAACTTAAATCTAAGGTAGAAGGTAGACACTCTGCAGATAAATAAGAGACCATGCTGCTTTTATTGACACTAATTCATTTGCAGCATGAATTTCAAAGCAGAAACCTTTATACCCAATTGATAAATTCAAGCAGTTTTGCAAGTTAAAAAAATGAGACAAAAAGCAGTGAAATATGGAGAAAGAAATTATTATAGAGGAAGATAAAAATATCATGTCACATTTGGAAAGACAGTGTAGAGACAACTTTAAAATTCTTAAACTTTAAACCTTAAAAACCTTTGCTTTTCCCCCAGTGAAAGGAAACAAAAAATGTCAGTATAAATTATAATAACAACACCAAATAATAATAATAATACTGTTATTTTTATATTTGTGATGCATGAATTCTAAAAAACTTATGAGGCACATATAAAAACACTGGACTAGTATAAATGAGAAGTGGCCTCTAGTTCTGGCTCTTGACTGAAAAAGTTGTGGAACTGTGTTCAACTTAGTTAATCTCACTGGACCTGTTTCCTTAATAATACAACAGAGATGGTAAAATTGAATACATGATCTGTGTGATCTCTCCCAAATTTACTTATCTTTTTAGGTGTTCTGTGACTTGGGAACACTCATGCTTATCACAGTGATCATTTGTGGAATATGTAGCATTCAAGATCCTTGAAATAATTTTTATTCCTTTTGTGAAAAATTGGCAAGATGTGTATAATCCTCTCAGAATGAGAAATATGTATTTTTATTGAATAATAAAAATGGATAAATACTACTGTGTATTTGTATTATGTCAACCTAAATCAGCTGGAATTGTATTTTCCATAATCCCTTCCTTGCATAGTTCAGGGTAGCATGGACCACTAGAGACATTTGGAGAGGTTTGGCAGAAGTGAAGTACCAGCTATGAGCCACATTGACATTTATTTGATGACTTACCTTGTTAGCAGGGCAACAGGCAAATCACAGGCTCCTGTGTTATGGATAAGAAAATTCTAACCATGCCATGTCATAATTGCTCTAAAACCTTATAAGTTATTTTTTAAAATTCAATCATATAAGGGCCATTGTCCATAAAATTAAGTAATCCTAACAATTAATATAAACAACATGATATAGGAAAGTCTCATGTGCTCTAAAAATAAAGATACACGTAGAACAGTATGTATAATCTTGACCTTCGGAATAAATTTCTAGATAATAAATATCTTGCTGTCTCCTTTTGCTTTCTAAGATTTCTTTGAAATAAGGTTAACTAGAACTTTTCCAACCCAGCAATGTCTACCCCTCCTCCCTCCCAAAAACCCTTTTAATATTTAGTTGTCTTTGCAGTGGACTATAAAATTAAAAATGAATTTTTATTAGCCAGAAATAGAAAAAAACATAGTATGTGTTTAAGTCACCAAAAAGTATTATTAATATCATTGACACTAAAAACAAGCAGAAGGACCAAATGGAAAATAATCAGAGATGATTAAAAAATGTTGGAGCAATATGTGGAGGGCAGAAAGAAAGAGGATGATCATAGCTCTATCAAAAAAAAAAGATGTAGAGAGGGGAAGTTTTGTAATTTAGTTTTTAGAAACAAAGGTGTTTGGACTGTTAGCAGTGGATCTGGGGGCCAGCTTGCACACTAGAGTGCCTGTGACAGCCTCAGCCAAGTCTCATAGTCAAACTGGAGGCCTGCCCCACCTATCAGCCTGCCCACTGCTGTTGCATCTGGGCCTCCCAGACAACTCTACCAGAGGTCAACCCTGAGCAGCATTGATTCCACAGAGTTTGTGGCCATATCTCTCAGCCATATGGTGAAGGGGTGAGCCCTACTCACCAGTATGCCGACAACAGTCATGGCTGGAAGATGTGGCAGCTGCAGAGGTGGACAGTCCCTCACACCAAGGAATCTATATCAATTGCAGCCCAGTTGCAACAGAATAATTCATGTGGGGGACACTCCCTGAACATCTTGCTTGGGTAACCAGGGGCATTTGGGTTACTGCACATCATAGGACATCTACATTAAGCCACTTTTTCAAAACTGGGAGATGTAACTAATTTACAATACACAGACACAAATGCAAAGAGGCAAAATAAGGAGACAGAAAAATATGCTTCACATAAAACAACAAGACAAAACCTTAGGAAAAGAACAAAATGGAGATGAGTAACCTACTAGATAGAGTTCAAAGTAATGGTTATACAGATGCTCACCAAACTCAGGAAAAAATAGATGAACATAGTGAGAAATTCAACAAAATACGTAAAGAACCAATGAGATTGAAGAGTAAGAAAACTAAAATGAAACATACCTTAGACAGAATCAACACTATGTTAGATGATGCCAAAGAACAGTCAGTGACCTAGAAGACGGGGGAGTGGAAATTACCCAATCAGAAAAAAATAATTTTAAAATGAGACTATTTTAAGAGACCACTGGGAACACATCAAGCATATTAACATTTGCAGTATAGGAGACTCAGAAGGCAAAGAGAGAAGTGGACCAAAAATCTATTTGAAGAAGTATTGAATGAAAATTACCCTAACTTGGGGAAGGAAATAAGACACTGAGGTCCAGAAATCAGAGTTCCAAATAAGATGAAACCAAACAAAAACACAAAAAGATGTATATTATTATTATTATTATTAATTAGTGTTTATTTAAACTATAATTAGTTAACATACAGTGTCATATTAGTTTCAGGTGTATAATATAGTGATTCAACAATTCCATATATCACCCAATGCTCATCTCAATGAATACAGTCTTTAATATCCATCATGTATTTCACCCATCCCCCCTACCTCCTTCTGGTAACCACTAGTTTGTTCTCTATAGTTAAGATTCTGTTTCTTGATTTACCACCCTCTGTCTTTTTTTTTCCACTTTGTTTTGTTTCTTATATTCCACATATAAGTGAAATCATATGGCACTTTTCTTTCTATGACTTATTTCACTTAGCATAATTCTCTCTGCCTCCATCTATGTCATCATTACACATGGCAAGATTTCATTCTTTTTTATGGCTTAGTAATATTTCACTGTATACATATACCACCTCTTTTTTAGCCATTGGAAATGGGCTGTTTCCATAATTTGGCTATTGTAGATAACTGTTATAAACGTTGGGACGTATCTACCCTTTTAATTAATATTTTTGTATTCTTTGGGTAAATACCTAGTAGTGCAATTGCTGGATTGTATTTTTACCTTTCTGGTGAACTTCCATACTGCTTTCCAGAGGGGCTGTACCAGTTTGTTATTCCCACCAACAATACAAGAGGGTTCCCCTTTCTCTGCATCCTCACCAATACCTGTTGTTCCTTATATTGTTGATTTTAGCCATTCTCGTTGGTGTGAGGTGACATTTCATTGTATTTGTTTTCCCTGATGATGAGTGCGGTTGAGTGTGTCTTGGATACTAACCCTTTATCAGATATGTCACTTGCAAATATCTTCTCCCATTCCTTCTAGTTTTGGACTTTTAGTTTTGCCTTTTAGTTTGGGTGATTGTTTCCTTTGCTCTGCAAAAGCTTTTTATTTTGATGAAGTCCCAATAATTGATTTTTGCTTTTGTTTTCCTCACCCAGGTGACATACCTGGTAAGAACTTGCTATGGCTGATGTCAAAGAGATTATTGCCTGTGTTCTTCTGTAGGATTTTTAAGGTTTTTAATCTCCCATTTAGGCCACTCTGAATTTATTTTTGTTTAAGGTGTAAGAAAGCTTCATTCTTTTACATGTCGCTGTCCAGTTTTCCCAACACAATTTGTTGAACAGACTGTGTTTTTCCCATTGGATATTTTTTTCAGCTTTGTTGAGGATTAATTGACCATGTAGTTGTGGGTTCATTTCTGGGTTTTCTATTCTGTTCAATTGACCTATGTGTCAATTTTTGTGTCAGTACCATACTGTTTTGATCACTACAGCTTTGTAATATAACTTAAAGTCTGGATTGTGATGCTTCCAGTTTTACTTTTCTTTTTCAAATTTGCTTTGGCTTTTCAGGGTCTTTTGTGGTTCCATACAAATTTTATTTTTCCAAAATTTTTTTGAATTTTTTATTTTTTATAAATATATAATGTATTTTTATCCCCAGGGGTACATGTCTGTGAATCGCCAGGTTTACACACTTCACAGCACTCACCATAGCACTTACCCTCCCCAATGTCCATTACCCCACCCCCTCTCCCAATCCCCCTCCCACTAGCAACCCTCAGTTTGTTTTGTGAGATTAAGAGTCACTTATGGTTTGTCTCCCTCCCAATTCCATCTTGTTTCTTTTCTTCTTTTTCTACCTCCTCAACCTCCCATGTTGCATCTCCACTTCCTCATATCAGGAAGATCATATGATAGTTGTCTTTCTCCGATTGACTTATTTCACTAAGCATGATACCCTCTAGTTCCATCCATGTCATTGCAAATGGCAAGATTTCATTTCTTTTGATGGCTGCATAGTATTCCTTTGTGTATATATACCACATCTTCTTTATCCATTCATCTGTTGATGGGCATCTAGGTTCTTTCTATATTTTGGCTATTGTAGAAATTGCTGCTATAAACATTCGGGTGCATGTGCCCCTTCGGATCACTACGTTTGTATCTTTAGGGTTAATACCCAGTAGTGTAATTGCTGGGTCATAGGGTAGTTCTATTTTCAACTTTTTGAGGAACCTCCACGCTGTTTTCCAGAGCGGTTGCACCAGCTTGCATTCCCACCAATAGTGTAGGAGGGTTCCCCTTCCTCTGGATCCTCGCCAGCATCTGTCATTTCCTGACTTGTTAATTTTAGCCATTCTGACTGGTGTGAGGTGATATCTCATTGTGGTTTTGATTTGTATTTCCCTGATGCTGAGTGATGTGGAGCACTTTTTCATGTGTCTGTTGGCCATCTGGATGTCTTCTTTGCAGAAATGTCTGTTCATGTCCTCTGCCCATTTCTTGATTGG
>PISX010028596.1:0-21319 GCA_004024625.1 Mellivora capensis | reverse complement strand
CCCTGCAGCTAAGGATCTGGGACCCAGTGCTCTCTCCCAGCGACTCTTCCCTATCAGTCTCAATGATCTACTTGCGGACCTGCTTCCCGCACTGGACTGAGAGGCTCCAGAGGGGTGCACGTCTTACCTCTCCTCCCCAGTAGCCAGTGGAGGACAGGGGGGGGTCTCAGGAAGCCTTTGTTGAAACAGTGGCTGTGACCCATGCTGTTGGAAGCAACCATGTGTGTCTTCCCATCAGAAACATCGGGCAAAGGCACAAGTAATGGTTGTTTAGTAGCAGCCTGTCCTCAATCCCATTAGCTCAGCACTCAGCCAGCAGGGATGGAGATGTATTTGCTAGGACACCGGTGCTAAGGCAGAAGGCACCAGAACTTGCTGGGCCGGACCTTTACTTGTTACCCCCACTCGTCAAGGGAAAGCAGGTCCGTCTCCGTTGCGGACTGGCCATCAGCACCCTGGGCGAGAAGCCCTGACACGTCTGGAGCCTGTCACGCGTGGCAAGGTACCGTGGCACATACAAAGCACTAGTGCATTCCCTTGTTGTATTCGGGCCTTGTGAAAAGCTGGTGAGCTGGCCGGGGCCGGGGAGGGGCTGCCCCCCACGTTCAAATAAAGAGGCTCCGGCACAACGGGATACCAGGCTGGATCTGGGTTTTCTGATATGTTACCGGCGTTACGCTAGGGAGAATAGGCAGGGCTGCTGACCCATTTTACAGATATGAACCCTGAAGGTGCGAGGAGTGAAGTCCACTGCAGCCTTGCGAGCAGAGGGCGAGTAAGCTGCAGGAAGACTGGTGGGCAGGAGTGAGGCCCAGAGCCGGAGCCCTGGGCGGCCACACGAAGGCTCAGAGTCTCTGTGAAGTGGGAGGGAGGGTCCCTGCCAGAACTGGTTGGGTGAGGCCTGCACGGTGGGAAGACCAGGCCAGGCCAGGCAGCAATGCTGGGGCTCCTCGGCAGACGTTTCGGTGTGGCAACCCCTTTGAGGTTGTCAGGACCCAGCATGGGAGGCAGGCTGAGGAGGCTCCCCTCAGCACAGAGAAGAGGAGCCCGAGGCCCGGAGAGGGTGCTCCTGCCGGCCGAGGGGCGTCCTCTGTAAGACTGACGGCACCTCCCAGGACTCGGCAGTGGGCTTTTCAGATCTGGCGCTGCTCAAACCAACTCCCATAGCCGGGCACTGCATGAAAACTTCAACAGAAATCAAAACAATCTCTTTCTTTGGTTTTATACATATTTAAAAGGACAACCTCTGCTCAGTGCCTCAGAGGCCCAGATCAGTCAACTGAAAGAAATACCCCAGGTAATTAGGTGACATGTGATTCTGGAAAGTGCTGAAGGTGGGGCCTCTGAGGGAAGGAGAACAGAGGGTTTCTGATCCCCTCCTTCTCCACCTCTCTTCTGGCTGCTCCTGGGAGCTGAGGGACCTGGTTTCACCTCCAAGAGGCGAAGGGTGATCCTGCCAGCAGAGGCACAGGCCATGGGCCCACACGGGCCCCTGTATGCTGGGGAGCGGAGCTGCCAGATGCGGGGTGGCAGGTGTGGGGCGGGCCAGTGTGGCCACGTGGTGGCAGGGAAGGGGATGGAGGAACCTGGAGGCCACGAGGCTCCTGAATGTTTCTAGCTCCTCTGCAGCTCTAGGCCCCTCCTGTTCTTCCTGTACCTCCTGTACCAGGAGGCCCAGACCTGGAGACTTTCTGGGCAGGAAGGAACCTCAAGGTCTTCGAACGCAGGTCCCAACCTGATGCTGCCCCACCCTGCCCACCCCAGCACGGGGACCTTGCTGTCCAGAGAGCTGCTTTGCTCAGAGAGCTTCTCTCCTCCTCCCTGGTCACCATCCCTGGCCCAGCCCCAGTCCCTCTTCCCTCCCAGTCTCGGTCACAGGCTGCTTCAACATGCAGGGCTGGAGTGGCTCCCAGGCCTCCAGCATCACTGTGGTCAGTGCAGAGGACAACAATCTACTGCCTCCTTCTGGACCTCTGTGGCCCAGCCCAGGGCCCTGCCACCACCAAAGCTGACGGCGAGCCACAGTCCTGCTCAGATCGTGCCGGCCCAGCCCAGCGTGGTGCCTGGGATCTTGGGCGCCACGGACAGGTCCTCAGTCAGCTTACAGACCCCACAGCGTACTCTGGTGCTCCCTCGGGGGTTGGGGGTGGCTGGCGCGGCCCTCCCTGCCCTAAGTACTTGTCTCCACGATGCACTTGAGGAACATGGTGTCGTCCTTCACGTAGGCATGCTTGGGTGACTGCAGCCTGTTGAGGGGGAAGAAGAGTGGGCAGCCGCTGGCCACGTTGGTCTCACTCTGGGGCCGCTGGAAGGACGCAGAGCTCAGGTCAGGCCGGAAGGCATCGATGGCGTGCTCGCGGTTGTTCTGGTCCAGCAGCATGAAGGTGACCTGTGTGGCCGGGGGCAGGGGAGGGTCAGGCTCTGGGCAGCAGTACCCAGGGACCCCCGGACAGCCTCTCTGACCCCAGCTTAGGCTGATCAGGAGCCAAAGAAACAATATAATGCCTGTGTTTGGCGTGTGGCAAGGGCCCAGGGGATGGAAGTCTTCCAGGGATGCCCTGTGAGTAGGAATCAGATTTTCTATCCACCAGGAAAGGGGGAGTTCAGAGCCATACTCCATTCTGGTTGGCTGCTGGGGCCTGAAGGTGGGACCAGGCACTGGCAAGGAGGCCAGACTCCATAACCTACAATGCCCCTTCTGGCTCTGGAACATCTGACCCATCAGCTACAGCTAGGATCTCCCAGGATAAGGTAGAGGGACAAGAACAGACAGGCCTTCTCCGGAGGGGAGGGGGGGCTGTCAACCTGTGTCCTAAAACATGCATGTGTACCCCGAGACGCCAAGGATCTCAAAGCGACAGACCCCCTTCTCTGCTGCACGTCCCTGAAACACCCATGGCGACCACGCTGGTTCTCAGGTTGGGCTGTACTTTTGCAGGTCCTGGGTAGGTTTCAAAACCCAGATGCTCAGGCCTCACCACACACTGGAGACCCAGCCGTTGGGTATGTTAAAACCCTCCCTGGCAGGCCTGGGAACCCCTGACCCTAGTGACTCATATCCAGACCACTGTGGCATCCTCACCCTGTCCCACCTGCTGGCCCTCATCTCCCTCCATCCTAGCAGAGGCCTGTGTTCTTGGCCCCACCCCTTCCTTCCCTTCCCCCCTTGCTGGTTCACGGGCAGGGAGGGCCTCCCCGCTACTGTCATTCTAAATATTTTAAATAGATTTTGTTTATTCGAGCAGTGTTTGGTGCACAGTCCAAGTAAATGGGAACTCTAGAGACTGCCTACCCACCCTCGGCTCCCGCACGGCCTCCCCTCCCCTGGCCAGCACCCCCCAGCCCAGTGGTGTATTTGCTACTAGCGATGAACAGGTCAGAGTCCCCTGAAGTCCACAGTTCACTTCCGAGTTCACCTTTGGGGCTATGCACTCATTCTCTGGGTCTTATGCACTGTACCCAGAATTCTAGCACACAGAAGAGCTTCACTGCCTGAAAAAATACGCCGCTCCCTGCCTCCCCCCAGCCCCTGGCAACTACCGATCTCTCCGGTCTCCACGGTCTCCACGGTAGTGCTGTTCCCAGACCGTCCTAGAGCTGGGATCACGCGGTCTGTGCCTCCTCCAGGCAGTTTTCCTTATTCGCCCCATCATGTGAATTTCACTGCTACATGCCCTCCTGGGGGCACTGCTCCAGGCCTGTTAGTCCCTGGACTCATGATGCCCGTCGGTACTAGATATGGACTCAGGATCTTGTTTTGTAAAAGGTGAAACCGGGAATGCAGAGAGGACGAGGACCCGGGCTCGCCCCTCCCCTGCCCAGCCCGTACCTTGTTCCGGAAAGGCCAGGACAGCAGAGCATCGTACTCCCCTCTCATGATCACGATGAAGAGCGACAGGTGGGTCCTCTTCCCCGTCCCGTCCCCATTCAGGTAGAGGCGCAGACACAGCTTGTAGCCGTACTTGGCCGTGTAGAAAGCTGAAATGAGGAAGGCAGAGTCAACACCGACGGAGCTGGACGGTGTCGCCCGCGCAGACCAGGGAACCGGGACCTATGGTTAGGCATGCCCAAAGTCAGTGGCTCAAAACTAAGAGACCTGAGGCTGGAGCGCAGCTTTCTTCTCAACGGCAAGGAGGCCCAGCCAGGCTCTTGGAGATCATCTAGCCCAGTGGCTGTCAACCCGCCATCCAGATCACAGAATGCCGGGCCCAGAGTTTGATGCACGAGTGCGACGGGAGAGGCCCGAGAACAGGCGTCTCTAACAGGGGGTGGTGATGCTGCTGCCCCACACTTGTAACCCACCTGCATTTCGCTGCGGAGAAACCAAGCCCAGTGAGGGGAAGTGGCTGGGCCCAGGCTCAAGGTGCTGAGGGCAGAGCCAGAATTAGGACTCTGGCCTCATAACGCTGACTTCTTTCTGCTGCCCTAAGCCAAGCGGCCCCAACCACTGCAAGCTGGGGGAGCCTGGGGCAGCTCACATGCCGGGCAGCTCACATGCCCACCAGCTGCCTTGGCGAAAGCCCCCAGGTGATGAAATACAGACCGTCCCCCCCCACCTCGCTGATTACGCAGAGTGGCCTGAGGGCAACTGAAAGGGCCATGCAAGCGTGGGTGCCAATGGCTGTCACCACAAGGGCCCCTCTGGAAAGGGCTGGGGGGTGCGGCTGGGGGAGCAGGCAGGAAGAGGGGGAGGAAGGACGGGCTGACAGTCTGACTCATCTGTCCCCCTTACATTTTGGTGCGACAGGAAGTCAGAGACACTGCTTCTTTTTTTTCCTCTTTGGAAAGAAGGGTGGGGTGGGGAGGGCACTGTGGGGGAGGCAAGGCCACCCCAGGAAGGGGGCTGCTCTCGAGGGCAGGGGCCTGGCAGCGGGAGGCAGCCCTGCTCTGCGGCTTGGGGCAAAGGCATGTGCTCGTCTGGATCCCAGCCCTGCTGGTAGAGGGTGTGTCAGAGGGGCTGAGGGACAGGAAGGGTGTGAAGCCCGGGGAAATGTGCCAGGCTCTTAAAATTGTCATCCACAGAAATCCTCCTAACTTACTTAGATGCGTACATGTGAGATGAGAGGAAAAGCACGCAGGTCTGAGAATTTTATGAATAGATACATCGTTACATCAGTGGAGACCAATTAACTAAGAGACACATCGACTGGGGCACCTGGGTGGCTCAGTCAGTTAGGCGTCTGCCTTTGGCTGAGGTCATGATCCCGGGGTCCTGGGATCGAGACCCGCAATGGGCTCCCTACTTGGTGGGGAGACTCACTCTCTCTCTCCCTCTGCCCCGGCTCATGTGCTCTTTCTCTTTCTCAAATAAATCAACCAAATCTTTTAAAAAACCCAAGAAACAAGAGAAAAGTCTGAGTAACTACTCCTTTCACAACAGGGCTCCAGGCCCGGGAGCCCTAGAGATGAACCGCACGGATTTTCCCGGCGCTTGCTCACACACCACTCATAACCTACGAGTGCGTGTGACGCTTCATTCTCCACTGGCCCTACTGCAGACCACTGGTGCTCTGAGGGAGGGGGTCCTACGGGGAGTGCCCGTGGGGGGCATCCTCTGTGACCCTCTCATTTCCATCAGAACACTCCCTCTGCCACATTGAGATCCGCAGAAGTAGACAACAATCGTATTCCTATTTGCAGAATATGACTGATGTCAGGGAGGCAGAAGGCCTGCCCGGTTCAAGCCGCCCATGTTCCATGGGGCTGAGCGGGGAGCTTGCCAACTCCACGACCCTGGCATGGTAGGTGGCTAGGATGTCACAGAGCTGGCCGCTGTCCCTGTGGGTTTCCTGGGCCCAGGGAAGCCTGCCTCCCCGAGCCGGGCTGCACCCCTGGGGTGCTGGTACCTGGGGAGAAGAGGCTGATGGTCCTGCCACAGGCTGACTCATGGCAGCGCCTCGTGACATTGGTGATCTTCCAGAGGAAGGTGCCGTCGAAGGAGGCCTCCTCCATGAGGCGGAGGCCCTGCTCCAGCTTGCCCAGGGCCTGGTCTTTCTGAGCCAGTGTCTGCTGCAGCTCCAGCACCTGTGGGGAAGCCCATTCAGCGGGGGACACCAGAGCACAGCGTGGGGACGCGGTGGGGCTACAGAGGTGATGGAGGTGACTGAGTCAGCTCTGCCCCCAATATGCCTTCCTGACTACGCCTCCCTCAGGCACACGGATCTGCCTGTGTCCGTGTCGTCCCTCCCGCCTGGATCTCTAGGGCCTCTCTCTTCTCCCCTGGCCAACTCCTCTTCATCCATCAGGAGCCTGGCTCACGGAGCCCTCTTCTGGGAAGCCTCCCACTACCGCCCCAGCTCCGGTGGTCTCTCAGCAGTGTTCTGCAGGGCACTTCCTGAAGTTTCTTAAGATTCGGCTTCCTGCCCTTCCTACCAGAGAGACAGTTTCCCCTAACAGAGGCTGCGCCCATGCTCATTTCCTCTCTGTCTTTAGGCCTTGCATGGTGCATGGGGGACCAGAGTCAGGAAGGTTCTTGACGCACTGAAGACATGGCTGCTGGCCTTGGGGAGCCCTCCTTCTCGCTGGGGCAAGTGTTACATACATAACTGGTACACTCCCCACTGACATTTGAAAAAACACAGACTTATTCTTGGGGGTGCTCAGGTCAGGAGGGCAGGCATAGAAGTGAGCATCCTTAGAGGAAACTGAATCCCTGATTTTTCTGATGGGAAAGCTGAAGTTCTGAGAGGGGAAGTGACTTGCCCAGACCCACACAGCAAGTTAATGGTGGAGCTAGAACTAAAATCCAAGCCCAGCACAACATGAGACAGTGACAGAATGTTGCTGGACAGGGAAAAAAAAAAAAAAAAAGAAGAAGGAAAGAAAACAATATTAACATGGTGACTGGCTATATTAGGAAAAGTATAAGCTCCAGAACAAGGGAGGACATTGTCCTGCTCAACCAAGAACTTTCAGGTAGATGGATTTTCTGGAGTTGGTCTGGGACCATCACTCTGAGCGTGTGGAATCCTTCAGAGACTGAGTCATAGCCCATGAGGACAGTATGAAGATGGCTGCTCTGAGGAAGGGGTGAAGGCATTGGGGGTGTTGAGCTTTAAGAAGGAAATACTTAGGGACTGCTTCTCTCTGAAGGGCTTCCACAAGGACTGGAAGGCAGAATTTTTCAGTAGGCCCTGAAATGCAGGGCCAGGAACAATGCCGGGAAGACACAGAGAGGCTGATTTCAGTTCACTGTAAGGAAGCACCTTCTCATTGTGAAAAATGTCCCCCGGTGGAACGCAATGTTTGGGAAGGAAGGACCCTATCACAGGGGAAGTTCAAGCAAAACAAATGAAGCACACCGGACGTGGGAGTTTGACCTTCGCTGTCACCTGGGATTCAGTGCTCTTCCTCGAGGGTCTTGGAACACAGGACAGATACCATTTGGGGGGGCAGAGGGGAGGCACCCACTCTGAGCAGGGAGAATGTTTAGAAGGAAGGCTGCTGGTCCACTGCTCTAGAGACAAGACAGGGCCCAGGGTCCCCTGGAGCCCACCTTGAAGGAAGCTTGCCTCCCATGCTCACCCGCTGTTCCAAGCTCAGGATGTGCTCACGGTCGAGCTGGCTCTGGTGGATGGAGGCGGCTAAAGCCAGGTGGGAGGCCTCCACCTCCTTGTTGAGGACGGCGACAATATTCTCAAACACACGCAGCTTCCCCTCCAGCTCAGCCAGGAGCTTCTCCTTCATGAAGTGCTTCAGGGCCTGCTCGTCCTGGCTCTCGGTGTGGGGCGCCCGGTAGCAGTCCACTTCCAGGTCCCCCGCCACCTCCACAGCCGCCTGCAGCTGGAGGTCTGACAGATTCTGCTCCAGGGGCATGGGCCCCGACCCCAGGCCCACGCCCTGCTGGGCCTTCCACTGCTTCAGGAATGCCAACAGCAGGTTCAGGTGGGTGGTCTGGGAGGTGACCTCATGCTCCTGCAGGAGCTTTGGGCTCCCCTACCAAGAGAGCAGGGCTGGTCAGTGAAAACGGAGGAGGTTGAGAAGAACTAGGGAGTGGGGGAGAGTTCAGCTACCCAAAGGCTGCCAAGGAAAGATCCATTTACCCAGCAAAGGGGAAGATGCTTTGTGTGTCACAAGAGGGGTCTGGAGGAGCACCCTGGCATCAGACATGCCCAGGGTGAGCCGTGTGCATCACAGTCTCTGGAGCAACAATTCTGCCCTGCCCGTGAGAGCGGCGCTTATTCAGGACCATGGAGAGGGGCAGGGGGAGGTGGGGGGTGTGTATTTTAGTGCTGCAGTGGTCAGGTGAGACATTTAGAAGAACTTCCCTGAGTCTGGAGATGATTTACAGTGGGACTTATCGCTCTGAAGAGTCATTAATGTAAGGGATATCCAGAGCTCTGGGACTGCAGTGTCCCCTCTCCTTTCTCACACCCAGATGCTTACCTTGTAGGAGCAGCCAACACTAGCAAAGGGGCACCCAGCTTCAGCCTCGGCCGCCTCAGGGTGATCCTAGAAACAATAATTGTCACCAGATGTTATGGGGGTCCCCAGTGGCCACCACTGGGGCTCTCTGCCAAGCACGGGGCAGGAGCTGGGCTGGCCCATGTGACTTAGCACACGCTGAGTTCCTTCTCTGCCTGGCTGAGTCCTTTCCACCTTTTGAGCCGTCAGTCCTTCTGGGACCCCCCCCTTCCACACAGGATCAAGACCTCTGCTGTGATCCTGGGCAGCGCTGCTGTCTCTTCTGTCAGGATATGTCCCACCTGGCTTTCCAACCATCATTCACTCTTTGGTTGCCCCCACTGGGCTGGGGGATCTTTGAGGGTCACAGCTGTGTTCCCAGCGTGGGGCAGTGTCTATTACAGAGGAGACACTTGGGACATGCTGGAGGCATGACGGGGCACCTCCCACCACCTGAAGCCCAGGGGGACTCTCCTCACAGTTCCCATCTGCTTCCCTCCTCAGCCATCTACCTGTGACTGACCGAGGCATGTCTGCTCTGCACTGCCGTCCCTTCCAGAAAAAGGACAGCCTGAGGGCAGCAACACAGACAGGATTCAGTATTCAACAGCAACTAGACAATACTGTTAACCTGTTTATAGGTCTGAGGAGCTCACAAAATGCTTTCATGATCACACTATTTCCCGGGCCCCCAACGACACCTCGAGGATGGCAGAAGAGGTTTTTTTTTTGGTTCCCATTTTACCGATAAAGAAGCGAGGCTCACAAAGGGGAAGAAATGTGCCCAAGAAGGAAGAGCGAGGGAGCTGGCCACATGGCACTGTCCCACATCAGAGCACTGTCTCTTACCAAGGATAAGCCCATGGGAGATCAGCAGAAAATTTTTTCCAAAACGCATTATTTAGAAAGGGCTTGTATCCGGAATATATAAAGAACTCTTACAATTCAACAAATAAGACAAGCCACCTAATAAAATGGCCAAAACAATGAACAGATACTTCCCAAAAGGCACGATTTAAATGACAAATAAGCCCATGAAAAGATACTCAACATCACTAGTCATCCCAGAAATGCGAATTACAATGAAATACCACAGGGAAATACACTATCGACTCAGGAGATGGGCAAAAATGCAAAAACAAATGATAACATCAAGTTTTGGTGAGGATGTAGAGGAACGTGAGAACACAAAATGGGACAGCCACTTTGGAAAAGTTAATGCAAGTATATCGTAAAGTTAAATCATACTTAAAAAGCAACTTTCTTAGAAACCATGCCCATATGGTAAGTGTACCACCCACACATTCTGTCCCCAGGAATTGACCCGAGAGAACCTGAAACACACGTCTGTGTGTGTATGTGATGTTCACGGTAGCTTTATTCATAACAGCCCCAAACCGGAAGCAATTCAGATATCCACCAAACAGTGAAGGGAAACGCAGAGTGTGCTCTGTGCTGTGCAACGCTCCCTGGCCATCAGATGGAGGAAAATATGAATAAATGTGGTAACACGGAGGAACGTCAAAAGCATTATTGGTAAATCAAAGAAGTCAAGCACTACAAGAAGTCAAAGACCACACGCTACGACTCCACTCTCAGGAGATTCTAGAAAAGAAACTCAAGTGATAGAAAGCAGATCCGAGGCTGCCTGGGGCTGCCACTGGGGAGATGGCCTAGCCAGGGGCACAAGGAGGTTTTTTCCAGCGTGGAAACATTCACCCCCTGTGCTGTAGCAGTCCCACGACTGTATACATTTCCTGGCATCCATCCAACGGTACGCTTAAAGAGGAGTGGATTTAAAAAAAAAAAAAAGAGGGTGGATTTTATTGCATAGCAATAAAATCTTTATTTTCCAAGGGCTTTGTTTTTTTTGTTTTAAATGCTCTCATGGGGGCAAAAAGGCAGATTTGGACGCAAGGGGTGGGTAGAGAGGTCTTTTGGGCTGAGCAAGTATAAAGCCACCGTAGTTATTATTTTTTTTAAAGTAAAATAAGCAAGAGCTGTGGGTCTAATGAGTACTGCTGGTTTGGAGCACAGAGCAGAGCTCCGCAAACGGCTGCCTTCCCCTTCACCCCCTGCCCTGGGCTTCGAGCACAACTTGTTCCTGACAAGGAATAGAACACAGATGTTTCACTGGGGCGGGGGCAGAGGGCGGCCTTAGCAGAGACTGTGCTGGCTTTAGGGAGCAGCCGTGATGCAGCCTCTCCTAGCAGGTGGGAGAACAGGGAGGACCAATGGCCAGCTGAGGCTTGGCTGTGGACCTGGTTCCTGGGTGAGTGGACCAGGGTAAGTTCCTGGGCTCTAAGCTTGAAGGGAGTCACAGTGGTGATAAGGCAGTGCAAGTGAGAAAACTGAGGGCGGAATTGGAGAGATCCCCGCAGGTGGAGGCGCCTGTGTTCTTTTGGCTGCAGAGCCCTGCTGGTGTCCAGAAAGCCCACTGCGGCCTGGAAAGCGCAGTCTGGATGTATTACGATGCGTGGATGGGGGTGTGGGCCACGGCCGGCCTCCAGTGGCTGACGGAGGATGGGCAGGGTGACTTGGGAGGACCTCAGAGGTCAAGGTAGCCAGCCCTGGAGTCAGCCTGGAGGAGTGGCAAAGCCCATTTCAGTCACTTCACACACTAGCTGCTTGGTCCTAGGAAACGTATTAACCTCTCCCTGCCTCAGTTTCCTTATCTGCAAAATGGGGATAATAAAAGGAACCCTCCACCCCCCCCCCTCCATGAAGTTGCAGGGATCACGCAGGACAATATTCTTAAGCGCTGGCATTACTCACTGCCACTGTAACAAAGTACTACAAACTTAATGGCTTCAAACGACACCAATTTATTATCTCACAGGTCAGGAAGGCAAAGCCTTCACGTCAAGGTGTTGATGGGATCGTGTTCCTTCTGGAGGCTCTAGGGGAGACTCCGTTTCCTTGGTTTCTCCAGCTGGAGGTCACCTGCATCCCTTAGCTCACGGCCCCTTCCTCCATCTGCACAGCCTGTAGCACAGCATCTTCCAATCTCTCGGGCGCTGACTTTCTTGCCTCCCTCTTATGAGGAGCTTTGTGATGACCCTGGACCCCCCCTAGATAATCCAGGATCATCTCTCCATCTCAATTTAACCTTTGATTTAGTCATCTCTGCAAAGTCCCTTCTGCCATCGTTATGGGCAGAGTCGTATCTCTCATCAGCTCATCTGCTGGGAACCACCCCCCCAAGAACAGGACTACACTTGCAGATTTGGAGACAGAGTCTTTACAGAGGTGATGGAATTAAAACAAGGGCAGCAGCACGGCCCTCCTCCGATAGGACTGGTGTCCTTAGAACAATATATATGCTTCTCATTTAATTTCCCCCGCTTGAACTTTTTTTTTTTTTAAAGTTATTTATCTGAGACAGAGAGAGAGACAGAGAGAGAGAGAGAGAGAGGTTGAGCAGGGAGAGAGGCAGGAGGAAAAGGGAGAGAATCTTCAAGCACACACCCCACTAAGCGTACAGCCTGATGCAGGGCTTGATCCCAGGACCCTGAGATCATGCCCGGAGCCAAAAATCAAGCGTTAGACGCTTAACTGACTGAGCCACCTAGGTGCCCCTCTCACATCTTGAACTCTTAATAACTAATCCTATAAAACCCTATTTTGCCCCTGGATTTCCTTGGGGAGATGAGGAACATCTTAAACTTACTTGTATTTAAACTGGACCAAAGCATTCTTGTGTGTTTTTTCTTAAGATCCCTGCCGTGACCTCTGGAGGCAGGCAGGCTGGGATGAGCTTCCTCTCAGTACAGATGGAGAACTGAGGAAGGGCTGGGCTGTGGTCACAGGAAGCGTGAGTACCGAGGACCCACCTGGGCCTGGGTCTGCTGGTCAAGTTACGAGACCTCACAAGGGTCTGCCGCTTTCTCAGCAGCTGGGCGAGCTCGGCCCCGGCAGATCTCACGGCGCCGTGAGGAGGAGGCTGGAGCTCAGAGGTTCTGCTTCTCGTGAAAGTGGGAATGCGAAGCTCAGGGACGGCCAGTGATTTGAAGGGGGCGGTGCCAGTTCAGGGCAAAGGGGAAGTCGCGGCCGGGGACCTAGAGTCCGTGACCGGGGTCCTTCCTCCTAACCGGGGAGTACTTGCCTTACCCGAAGGGTGGGGACGGAGGGGTCGGGAGAAGGCATCAGGCCAGGG
This sequence comes from Mellivora capensis, assembly GCA_004024625.1. Classification (NCBI taxonomy): domain Eukaryota; kingdom Metazoa; phylum Chordata; class Mammalia; order Carnivora; family Mustelidae; genus Mellivora; species Mellivora capensis. The sequence goes on along the minus strand of PISX010028596.1, from coordinate 8,760 downwards.
CCGCAGAGGAAGAATGGGGCCTCTGTCCTGGGCCCAGCCTGGTCTGCTGGTGCCATAAGTGACCCCTGTGAGTGGCCTCAGGGCTTGCAAACTGCTAAAAATAAAATCCACAGTGGGATTTTCTCCGAGAAGGAAACAGAAACCAGAATCCCGGCCCTGAGGGAACACTTGTCCTTCTGTGTCGGAGAAGTCTGGGGGTGTGTGCTATTCCCGGGCCACCGTGCTCGCCAGGCCCTTTGTGATGGGGTCAGCAGGGGGTCCCATCAAGAGGCCCCCCACCCTCCACTAGGGGACCTGTGCACTTCTGAGAACGTGAGCATGAAGAGACACCCCACTGACCCCACTGCCACCCTGGACGTGGAGGCTGGCTCGGGTCCTGCTCGGGGATCACCTGGGGCTGAGGGAGAGGTCCTTCACCATGACGGGGGACCTGGTCAGTCTGTGTCTGCCTGCCAGCTCCTGCCCTCTTCCATGCCATCGCCTGTTTCCTCTCCGGCAACTTCTGCTCAGCTCAGTGGCCACCTCCCCCAGGAAGCCCTGCCTCAGTGTCCTAGGTGAAAGCACTCTTGCCCATTCCCGTTTTTCCGTAGGACCTGGTGGACTCCAGATCTCAGGGCTGACGGTGTTACTTAAACCTGCATACAACACTTGGGGTGACCCACCAAGAGAAGGTGCCAGCAGCTGAAGAGGCAGGGTCTGGAACCTGGGTCTGCCTCCCCGTTGTGGTAGGACGTGGATCCAGGCACACCCTCTCCCTGAGCCTCAATATGTTATCTAAAGTCCAAGCAAAATGGATATTACCACCACCCACAACAAAGGATGTCACAGGATCGACACACTTCAAGAGACGCCAATAAAGGGGAGAAAGAGTTACCCCAAATGCACACAGACTAGGGACAGACTCAAGAGGGACCCGGTTAGTGTCCTCCCACAGATGCAGGCCTCCTTCGGGGGACAGAAGGCTGACTGACTTGCCTCTCGTGGCCCCAAGGGAAGCAGACTCCGGCTCAGTACAAACAAAGAGGAACACAGCGCAAGCATCAGAGTCCCCCTTGGTCAAAGAACTTGTCTCATGGGGTCACAAGCCTGTGGCTTATTGGAAGCCACTGGCATCAGAGGCCAGCTTGCTTCTGGCCTCCTCGAGTGATCTCTGAGGCAAGAGAGTGAAGGAAACAATCCTCCTCGCAGGGTCGCAGGCACACAGAATTGAATGTTATTTTCCAGACACTGGTTGTTCCTTATTCCACTGTCATTTCTAGAGAAAGGTCATTCCAGGCAAGAACCTGGCCTCTAACTAGGTCAGCAGTGATCCTTTAATATCTGGGTCTTAGAGTAGCTCCCAAGTCCATGGCTGTGAGGGTTTCTGAGAGAGATAGTCATCTAATGAAGTCAGAGGCCAAGGCCTGCTGATAAGCAGATGGCATGGGAAAAGGTCACAAGGCTGGGCGCCCTTGGGGTTGACTGGGCCGGCCTCTGACCACCCCACACCCTCGTTCCCCAGGTTGTCCTGCATGCACAAACTTCAGAATGACCACATATGCAAAGGATTGACTTCTAATCAGCTGCTTTCCTTTGCTCAAAAGTCCCCCAAAGTTCCCACTGGGGTAAGGAGCTGGAGGAGTCTCTGGTCTTTCCGGTCTGTGCCTCTGAGCGGGTGTGAGGAGCGTGAAGATCACATCAGGTGGGGAAGCCGGTGTGAGAGGCCTGCTGGTGCCTTTGCCCCCCTGGAGGCAGCACCCACTCCCACCCTGAAGGCTGTCAGAGCACCTGTGATTCTACCAACAGAATCACTTCGTGTGATTTCGGGCAACAAGCTTCCCACTGTGCTCTGCAGGGCTCCAGGAGCCGCCAGAGCCCCTCAGGGGCAGGGACAGAAGAAAAGGAGGGGGTGCCAGGCTCCCCCTTAATCCGAGCACCTGTACTCTCATCGGATTTCATGTTCACCAAGATGAAAAATTAAAACCACTGGATTACGAGATGGAAAATAGCTCTTCCCTCTACTACCTGAGATTTGTACAAAGGATGTGTATTAATTTTGTTAAGAGGAAAAAATAAGACAAATTGGAAACAATCCTCCTGGAGCACTCGAGCAGGCAGATGCCTCAGAAGGCAGGGAGCACACGGCCTCTCCTTTGCAGGTGGAGCACGGCGGCCCGTACCGAGAGCTGCGTACAGGGTCGGCTGGCTCTCGCGTTAGCTCCCTGAGACGTGCAGACGGGGAGGCCTGGGAAGCCATTCCATGGGTCAGTTTAACCAGTTAGCTCTTAACCATGCGGCCCAGTGCAGAGTTCTGGGAAAATGCATGGGGTCCTTACTGTTATTCCTTTGAGGGCCTGCCGGGGAGGGGCTGCTGAGAAGAGGATGGGAGAGCCCTCAAGGCCAGCTCTGCTGGGGGCAGGAAATTCCTCCACTCTCTGAAGGCAGGGGGCCAGAACAGAGAAAGGAGAAGAAGGTGTGAAGACTTGTCCGCCTCTGGCTTCCTTGTGGCCAGCCATGGACAGGTCCGCTGGACATCACAGGTCCTGGACTGGCCTTGCAGGGCCACCTGGGCTTCTTCATTTCACAGATGGAGAAACAGGCACGAGCATGATCTTGGCCTTGTACAGAATGTACAATGCCGTCCCTGGACACCAGGCTCCTGGGCGCTGGGCTGTGGTTTCAGGGCAAGGAGGGAGCTCTGGCTGAAAGCAGTCCCCGAGAGGGAGGATGGCCAAATGGTGAGACACAGGTCACTAGGGAGTTTTGTGCTGAGACTCCCCAGTGGGTATTGGGGGCCTGAGGTGTAAGACCGGGGGTTAGATTTCAAGCAGCAGTTCTTACAGCTTTGGGCCAATACAAGTTTGTTTGTTTTTTTTTTTAATTGTTGGATGAACATGAAGATTGCCATTTTTTTTTTTAATTTTACCAGGTAAAGACGTTATCAAAAATCCTATTATCGACTACCACCATCATTTCATTGTACAAAGACAAGTACACGGAGGATATAATCCCAGAACAAAGGCTGATTCTATGAACGAAAAGGTTTCAGTTTTTAAAAAACTCACTACAATATCCTTACTTTTATCCCTTTGTCATGTCCTGGCAGGAACGGACCAGGCGTGGTTGGCCTGTGGGAGCCTCTGCCCTGGACAGACGGACCTGTGAGGGTTCTTCCAACTCGGAAGGGCTAGAGTTCTAGACTGTGGTGCTTGAGGATGTCTCTTTGGCCCCTCACACTGCCAAAGCCGTTTCTTATTCCTAGAAGCACAGCTTGGCCGAGCTCCAGAGGTGAGCTGAGAAGGATTTCTCCCTCTCTGAGGGCACATGGGGCAGAAAGAACTATCTAGATCAAGAGGTGACTTCGCCATGAAGGGCCAGAGAGCGCCGCATCTTCTGTTGCAACCACTGACCTCCGCCATCGCAGGGCCAAAGCAGCCATACACCGTGCATCAATGAGTGGTTGGGGCTGTGTACCAATAAAACTTTATTTGTGGACACAGAAGTTGGAATTTCATAAAAATTTTCATGTGTCACAAAATGCCACTCTTTTGACTTTCTCAAACCATTGAAAATATAAAAACCATTCTTAGCTTGCGGGCCAGACACAACCAGGTGGCAAGCTGGCTTTGGCCCGCAGGCCGTGGCTTACAGACCCCGGTCTAAACTGGTGTTCTCACCCTGAATCTGCTGCACGTCAGCGAGGTGCCTTTGACTAGTCACTGTGCCACGGTGAACAGCAGGCTCCTCACTGCTTACAAACTGAATTTAATCCCGACCCTGGACGATGGGCAGCTAGGTGCCTCCCTGCGACTTTGTGGGCAGGTGCCTAACGGCTTCAACCCCGACAAGAGGAGAAATTAGTCAAATACCCTTTCCTGGCTGTGCCACGTACCTTCTCCTGAGACAGAAGGCTTTCTGGGGTTACAGACTGGGGGTCGTCCCCTCTGCATTTTGGACAGATCCGGTCCTCGCTGGTCCTGGGGACACATGAACAAAGTCTGCTGAGTGACGCGTTCATGACTTCCTGGGGCCATCCTCCATCCCGATGGCTCTAAAAGTCTGGGCCTTGCTCGGGGTGGCAGCAGATGGCAGGAAGCCAGCTCTCCCCCAGCCCAGACCCACCACTCCTGAAGTACTGGGTGTCCCCGATGTACTGGGAGTCCCCGATGTCTCCCCGGAGTTTGGCATGAGCCTAGTTGGCAGCCAACTGGCCTGGGGTGACCGGAGGCTGTCGTCACCCGTACTTACCCCACTGAGGGGGACTATTTCTGTCTCACTGCGGAAACATCAATTATGCTGGATTATAAGGAACTGCCCCAGTTTCTGCTGGGAGAATGACGTAGCAATGTACTGCCTCATCTTTCTAAAATCTGAAAGATTCTGAATTTCAAAATACATCTGACCCGAGGCACTCAGATAAGGGATTGCCCATATGTGGCTAAATGTGCTCTTCTTGGCTTCCTCTGGCTTCAGGTCTCTGGTTTTCAGGAATGACAGATGACCACAGTCAATCCAAAGAAAGGGGCTCAGAGAACTAACCCAGCTTCTTAACCAGGAGAGGGTGTCGGGCTCTGAGCAGAGCGACACACGCGCCTATGTGCTTTCAGAAAGCTCCCAAGTGTTGCCGACCCACAGCGAGAGCCACTCGCTCCTACCTACAGGCCCATCCTACCCAGGAGGAAAACAAGGCCCTGAGGACAGGAGGACACGTGTGTTGGCCAAGAGCAGCCTGAGTCAGGAGCCAGGTGGAGCTCTTTTGGCCTTAGGCCTGGGTCCCTCCGACACCCAGTCAGCTCTGTCCCCTGCTCTAAGCCAAGAGACCCATGGCAAGAGCCTGAGATGAACCCAGAAACATCAGCTCGATGGTACAAGCAGTCAAGCTTTGCTCCCCGCCCCCCACCTCCCCACCTGGCTTGTCCACAGCCACATCCTCTCCCCTCCTGTCAGCCTTTGAAATCCACAAGCTTGATTGATTCCGTTTTCCCACCTTCTGATGCTGTAAAACCCCAAACAAAGGTCACAGTGGGGGCGCATGGCAGACACTAGGAGCATATCTGCCAGGAATCTGACCTGGGGCAAGCTGACTTAATCTATTGGGCCTCCTTGTCCCCATCTGTAAAATAGGCGGATAACAGTATCCACCTTCCCAGGCTCCTCTGACGATCCAAGGAAACAGCACTTAGCCTACAGCAGGCGCCTAATAGTTGCTTAAGATGGGATGCTGATGATAATATTAATGGCACACTGAGTTATTCATATGGTGCATATAAACATACGTATTTTTACATATTCTATACAAAATGAATGATTATATATATCTTATACACATAAAATGTGTATTCTATGTAAACATGTATTTATATAGAGACATATGCAATTTAATATACTATATGGATAAATCTAGCTGTGTGTCCCCTTTGAAAGGGTTGCCAGCGAACAGTACAAGGTGATGGGTGCTATCGTGGAAGGAGATGGACATTACAGCAGCATTTATCAAGGGAGCATCTACTCATTCTTCTAAGAACTTTTCCACATACTGTTGGTTGGGCCTTGTACCAACCCCAGAAGGTAGCAACCAGCTCTGGAGGGCTCTTACAGACAAAAAAGCTGAGGCTTCAGGGTTCTGGACACACGGCACCAGGACCCCCAGTCAGCGAGTGGCCCCACTGAGGGCAGAGGTTCTCCCTCCCTCCACCCCAGCCAGCCTCTGCGGTGAGCTAACACCTTCCCGTGGCTACTGCTCCCACCATCACTGGAAGGGCCAGTGCCAGGGACGACAAGGAAAGGGTGTGGAAATAGGCCCAGTGAGGTGAAGTCACCTGCTGAAAGCCACCAGCTCCTCTCACCCTTGCCTCCCACCAGGGGCCCCTCCCTGACACCTTTTCCCCACCCGGCCCTGTTCCTCCAAGCCCTCACCTCACGTTCCCAGAGAGACAGGCGGCACAGCAGAGGGCCCTGGGCTCTGGTGGGTCCTGGCAGGCGGTGGGGGGGCACCCAAAGGGAAACTCGTTCTCATCAGGGGCCGGGCGGGGGCTGCTGGCTGGGCCAGAAGCCATCCTGGGATCCCAGGTTGGCCAGGGGCTCCCGGTCTAAGCGACTGTGGGGAGGAGACCAGCTGTGGAAGCTGCTGAGGGGAGAGGTGAGTTCTGTCTGGCAAGCAGGACTCTGATGACTTTATCTCTTCGTAGGCTTGTGTGGTTCAACGTCACAGCTGAGTCACAGCAGGGATGGGGCAGGAATTACCCTTTGTGGTGCAAAAAACCCCCTGGATGCTGACAGAAGGCTTTAGGAATGTCCAGTCATTCTTTAAAGTGAGAGAGAAAAAGAAAACAAGTCAGAGAGAAAAAAGAAGTGGGCCCCAGATTTTCAGGAACTGCAATCAGTTTCCCTGTCTGAGCACCTTGGGCAGCTGCTTCTTCTCCTTCCTTCTCCTCTCTGGGGACATTGGCAGAGAGTCACAGCCGGGGGCTCCTCTGTGTGCCCTGGGACCTTGAGAGAGCCTAGAATTCTCGGTGGGGGTGCTTGCTGCCCTGGTGGAAATCCCCAGGGTTCTGGACGCAGGTCCAAAAACACAAGTTCCAGGCGCTTTAGCTGTGTTCTGGCCAGAGCTTCTCCCAGGTGAAAGTCACTTCCTCACAGTGGGTCTTGATAACCCCATCTGTTTAAAAAAAAAAAAAAAAAAAGACTTGTAACAGGCAGTCTCCAAGCCCTTTTGGGCTCTAAGATTCTGGGACCCCGATGGCCAAGGCAACCCAAGGCAGCTAGGTGGCTTCTGATGTCCCAACCTTGCCCATGGCATTCCTCATCAGTCATGGTGATGACACCGGGCCCTCCCAGCTCCTTTGAAGCAAAGCCTCGGGACCATGAACTGCTCAGGCCCTCCCTCCCCCCATTTCCCCACTCAGGAAATCATAGGTCAGGCGCCACCATTTCCTCAGCCCTGAGAACAAAGCTCTCAATAAATACTAGGTCACAGGGAGCTGGCCTCATGGCCGAGTGGGAGGGAGATCCACGGCTGTGTGGGAACTATGGCTTCTGGCAATGTCTACTGTGGGCCGGGCAACATTTTCCTTCCTATTCCTCAAAGTGACCTGCTGGGGATTTAATAGCAAGAATTTAACACATAGGCACAGAGAAACCAAGATGCCTCGTCTAAAGCCACAAGCCCCTGGCTGGGAAATGGCATGAGCACAAGGTCTAAGAACTCTAAGATTTGTGTTTTCTACCCATAGAAGAGAGATGAAAGCAAGGCGACCTGGTGGGGCTTATAGAGCCGGGACTGGACGTCAGAGCATGCAGCCTGTTTTCTCATCTACCAAATGCAAGAATGCAAGAGATGAGCCCTCCACCTCTTCCCATCCTGCTGGATTTTGCAAACTTTCATGGTGGTTTCAAATCCTGGGCTTTGAGGTCTGACAGATCTGAGTTGGGATCCTAAGTCTTCCATGTAGTAGCTGTAGGTCCCAGGACATGGTCTTTAACTTCTCTGAACCTCAGTCTTTGCATCTGTAAAGTGGGGGAGAATCATAAGGTCTACTTTACCTGACTGTTGTGGTGACCAAGTGAGGGGGTGGGTGGAAGCCTCGCGTGGTGCACGGCCCAAGCCAAGTGCTTGGAAGGCTCTGACATTGTATCCCAATGATGGCCACAGCCCTTCCAGCTCCTCAAGATCAAAAAGAATTAAGATGGTAAATTATGCTTCCAAAGTGTTTCCACATCCATCAGCTTCACTTGAGCCTTATAAGTGGGCAAAGCAGGCCAGATGTCCTCTGCCCCTAGAAAAATTCAACTGCCCCCATTCCCTGGAGTGATACTCAGGCAGCTGGCAAAGAGGACACAGCCCCCTACCGCTACAGGTATAAACTGGGACCCCCACCCTCACCTGGGCCAGCCGTGGCCTGGGCCTCTCAGCAGATGACCTTGAGGCCTACTTTAGAGGAGGCCTATCAGAAAGGCACTCCCTTAACCACATACCCCAAACCTGTAAACCTGCCTGCATCCCCAATTCCTTCTTTCCCTTCCTGTGGCATAGACTGGCACCTATCTCCACATCCAGGCTCTGGGTCCCTTTCTCCCTGGTCTCCTTTCTTTCTCCTCTGTCCTCAATGCCTTCCTCTCTACCAGATCTTCCCTATCAGCATCAAGATGTGCCCAAGCTGTTCCAATAATAAAAGGGAGAAATACGTTTTAGTGCAGCATTTTAGTGCTGTGCTAAGTACTTCTAACCACCTCACCTAATCATATGACCCCTTTGAGGCAGGGACTGTCTTCATCATCCCATTTTACAAACCAGTCAAGTGACTTGCCCAGGGTCCCACAGATGGTGCGTGGGGACTCCTGAACTCAGAGCCCATGCTCTAACCACACATTCCACCCTTTTCCCAAAGTCCTCTCCCGCATCTACACTCTCTCCACACTTAAACAGAACTTGTAGGAAAGACTGTCTATGCAGAGAATTCCTCACTTGAGTCTCTGAAACCATCTCCCCAAGGTTCTCGCCGTTGGGGTCACCGGTGCGCATGGGCTGTCCCAGTTTCTATCTAACAGCCCTCTGGCCAGCACCTGACACCATTCTTGGCCCTTCCTTTCAAATCCTCTTCCTTCCCTTGGCTTCTGCACCCACTCCCTGTATCCACCCCCCACTTCTCTGGCTGCTCATCTTCTCCTCGACCCCTTTTCTCTTCTACTCTGAACCTCCATTGGCCCCATCTCCCTGACTCCACCGCAGGGATCCGCAAGGTTGGAGTCTCTCTTTGCCGCGTCCGCCCACTAGCCTTCCAT
>PISX010028595.1:0-21337 GCA_004024625.1 Mellivora capensis | reverse complement strand
ACACAATTAGAATGTCTGCCAAGAATGTTTGGATTTCTGGAGAAAGTAGCATTCTAATCCAAAGGAACTGGTTTATAATTATAAAATTTTAAGCATCAGGGACCTGGTGAGGAAAGGTTTTGGAGGAAACCACATCATGTTAAGTGGCTGCCCATTCAATGTGTATTTTTTCTTGACCTGTTTCTTGAATGTTTTGTCTTAGAGAGCAGACCTGCCATTTAGATGTAATCCTTTAGAAGATAAACCTTTTCAGACCAATCATGATACTCCCAAGGGTCTGGGGAGCCCATATTTTACTCACCCATGAGAATGCCCCTAATGAAGCAAAGAGTAATCTGCTCTTATTTCATACATGTATGCCACCCTCATCCATCTCAGTATTTTAATCTGCTTTATCATCCCAAACATCGTGGTACTTTCTAATACTTGAGTTTCTAATTTTATTTAGAAGTGAAGATTGGAACTCTTTTCTGGACAACTATCAAGTAGCTGAGACAAAGATGGAAAAACAAACAAAACAGTCCAAATGGTCTTCTTGCATGGGGGTGTGGGGTGGGGGGGGTGTGGGTGTGTGTTACTGAGACCACTTTCAGCTGTGTTGCCTCCCTCTGGTGGCGGCTTTGTGTACACGGACATGGGTGGCATTGAGTCAGACTGTAGTTTGCTTTCTTAATAAAAAGAAAGAGAGAAAAAGTCATCATGCTCTAATGAGTGTGTGTGTTTGTGTGTGTATGTGTGTGTCAGGGATTAGGGGGAAGCATTTTTTTTTTAAACAAAGAATTAAGTGATTGAAATTGACTGACAGCATATAATTAAGAAAATACAAACTTTCTGCATTGGGGATAAAGTTTGAAGCCTGCAGTGTTCATAAATGAAAGGAGTGCTCTGACTGTGTATAAACCTGTAACAGGATCTGCTCGTACATTTAAATTCTCCTTTGTTTGTGAAACATCAACATTTCGTTCAAATGAGAAAATCTGCTAGTGTAGATTTTTCAAAGATAGCTTTTAAAATCTGCTGTGTATTTTTAATATTTTGTTTTGAATGATTCTTCTTGTGCAGTGTGAAGTTTATACTGGGCAGTACTAATGGGGTTTAATTTTCAGTCTGGGAAATCACTTGATTTTTTTTTTTAAAGATTTTATTTATTTATTTGACAGAGATTACAAGTAGGCAAGAAAGGCAGGCAGAGAGAGGAGGAAGCAGGCTCTCCACGGAGCAGAGACCCCAATGTGGGGCTCGATCCCAGGACTCTGGGATCATGACCTGAGCCGAAAGCTGAGGCTTTAACCCACTGAGCCACCCAGGCACCCCGGAAATCGCTTGATTTTATCTTATCCCATATCTGACCATGCTGGGGGAGATGCTGTTGAGAAAAGGAGAAGGTCAAGGATAAGAAATCATCATCTTTCTTTTGTTTCTTTTTCCCTCTCATGCCTCAAATCCAGAAATAGTCCCCTGAACATAGCCCGACACTTCAGTGTGACAGGTGTTGTGAAGACGAGGAGGCGCTCTGTAAAACCTGTTTATTCAGTTAGGATATTTTGTACCATTTGCATTCAGAGCCAGCCCTATGATACCAAAATAGGCTTATGCAATGAATTTTTCATTTTTTAAACTCAAACCAGATAACTCACCTGCAAATACACACTATGTAATTTCATTTCATGTGCCTGATCAGTATCACTGACTGAAATCTGTATTCTCCGTGTGAAGGAGACAACAAGATTTTCTGTTTCTTTATGCATATTACATATGTGGTGCAGTATTTTGGTGGGAAAATGGGTCATGTTTATATTTTGGGATTCAGTTTATTTTTTTCACGAGCTTTCTTATAGCTCTCAAAGTTCCCGGCCTATTTTGTATGGATTCTAACTATGAGGAATGGTAAAGTGCCATGCAATTAAAGCACAGTTGAGCTGTCACTCTGAAATTTGTGTAAATATTTATAAGCTATTGGCATTATAGGAGAAAGAACACAACACTTGGATTTTTTATTGTCGTTTTTGTTTTGGGTTTCGTTTTTTTTTGTTTGTTTTTGTTTTTTGGTTTTTGGTTTTTTTTTTTTTGAAACCTAGAGTTTCTGTAGTAGATCGTAAGGACTTACCTGAATTCAGGTCAGAATCATCATAGAACAGAAAGGGTAGGTATTTAGGGTGATCAGATGTGCCTTCATCAAGCCAAGTTTGTAATAATGGGTCAGACTGACCCCATTTCAGTCAATAATAGCACAGAATTTGAAGTTATTTTGCAAAACAAGTATAGTGCTGTGGCAATCACAATTTTCTAGTTGCGTGTTTTATGTTTTATGCCCTTGCTAAGGTCATCTAGTTTCTTTGTATCTGAAAACTATTCATCCATCTCTCTATCTGTCCCTTAGGTTAGTGTTGCTTAAAACCTGTGAAGCCTTTTCCAAAATATTAGCTGGGTATGGTTCCTTATGGGACCTCAGATTGAAGATGTCAAAGAGTTTTAACAGACTGCCTCTTCAAGTAAAGTAATCATCTGAAGGTTGTTTTTTGATTCATCTGTCTTTTTTTTTTTCTATAAACACTTCTTGGATGTAGTGTCTGCCTTTGTAGGCCCTGGGGAAACAATAGTGAGCAAAAGCAGTCCAACCTTTGTCCATACAGATTTACAGGGAAGCAAGAAAGGGGTTACGAGCAAGACCCTGCAGCTTATACATGAGTTCAAATTCTGTCCCTTCCTGTCTCTTATCTGATGATCGGCTTTGGAGAAGCTACCTAACTTGGGACTCTTTCTCTCTGTGGGGGTAATAACCGTATCAAATGTATTGCTTTGGCGCACCTGGGTGGCTCAGATGGTGAAGCGTCTGCCTTGGCCTCAGGTCATGATCTCAGGGTCCTGGGATGGAGCCCCGCATCGGGCTCCCTGCTCAGCGGGGAGCCTGCTTACCCCCCTCCCTCTGCCTGCCTCTCTACCTACTTGAGATCTCTCTCCCTGTCAAGTAAATAAATAAAATCTTTTAAAAAATGTATTGCTTTATTATGAATCAGTACATAGATTCTTAAAAAGTATCTGAAACTGCAAATGCTGTTAGAAATGCTCTTAAATGAATAATTCAAGTGGGCGTTTGGCTGTATGGGGAGGAGCTAAGAGGATAGGCTAGGATGGAGGTTGTAGTTTGTGATTCATTTGCATTTGCAGATGACAATTTAAACTTGGGGTTGGATGCCATGTCCTACAGAAAGAGGAGGAGAACAGCACCTGGATCCGAGCTTACTAGACTCACACTGAATACCTGGATAGAGGAGGGGAAGCCTGAAAAATAGCAGATAGGAGGAGCAGAAGGAAACCCAGCAGACTATGATGTCACAGTGATCAGAGAATAAGAACATTTCGGGAAAGGCACACACAGCAGGTCTAAATGATTCTGTGAGATAAAGAAAGAAGGAGACAGGCAAGAGCCCTTGGATTTAACAATCTGGGGCTGATTGTTGACGTCAGTGAGACATGCTGGTGTGAAAGTAGGGACAGGAACCAGTGTGGAGAGTGATGGTGGGAGATGGGTGGGAGGTGAGAAAACAGAGATTCAATTATGACCCATTCTTTCTAGAAGTCTGGCTAAACATCAAGAGAAAAATGGGGCAACAGCTGGAGGAAGCATTATTTTTAAGTGGAAAATACTAAAGAATTTTTAAAAATTTTTTTATTTATTTATTTTAGAGCTAGAGTGCGAGCAGGGGTGGTGCAGAGAGAGAGGACAAGCAGACCCTGCGTTAAGCACAGAGTTGCACGTGGGGCTCGATTCCATGACCCTGAGATCATGACCTGAGCCAAAATCAAGAGTTGGACACCCAACTGACAGAAACACCCAGTCGCCCCCTGAGAATGTTTAGAAATTGATCCAGTCTGAGACAGAGAGTTTGCATATAGAGGGGAGGAGAACACAGAGAGATATATTTTAGAGAGGCCTGTAGGGTAAGGCCTCACAGGAGAGATGGAGTGGTCAGCTTTTAAGGAAAAGAAAGTAGGTGCAGACACAGATGGACTCAGATGCAACAAGAAGTTGTGGGAGATCCTGTCTGATTTCTTCTGCTTGTCTTCAGATTAAAGTCAGGTTGTCTACTGAAAGTGAGAGAAGTTAGTGATGTAAGGAGAGTGAAGACTGACTCCATCTTTGAGGAGAATGAGGGAGGAATTTTTCAGAGAAGTAGAACAGGGTTGCTAGATGAGGGGGGCAGCCTCACTGTAGATGAGTGATCTCTTATTTAAGGTAGCTCTCATGTGTGCTGTTAGGTGACTTTCTCTGGTGAGAATCTGAAACTCAGGCAGGCGCAGGGGAGACTGGGTTTGTGATTGGGTGGGTTTGTTTGCTTGATTCAAAATACAGTGAAAGAATAGAGGGCAGAAGAATTTTCCAAATAACAGGTTGTATACCCTAAACCAATAAGATAGGAGGGAAGTGTGGTGGGAAGAGCACCAAATTGTTCTTTCTCTCTCTCTCTCTCTCTTTTTTTTTTTTTTTTTTTTTTTTAAATCTTATCAGAAAAACTGACCTGGGATTCTATGGCTAGGATTTGCTACTGTTTGAACTTGAGTAAGTCACAGAATTCTCCAAGGTTGTCTCATCATTCAGAAATGCTAGATAATAATGACTTATTTCTCATGGCTCTGTGAGTATTGCACCATACTAGCAGTGATTAGCTCTTAGTAGGTATTTGACTATTTAGCTGAATTTGAACTCAAGTTGGAAATGCACCAGAGTCTAGGGGTGCATAAAGTGATTATAGTCATGTGCTTATTTCTTCTGTTGAATTATTAAAGGTAGTGTGAACAGCAAGCTCCAATCTCTTGTCCTGTCCCAACATAACTTTCCTTTCAAAAAAAAAAAAAAAAAAAAGAGGGAGAAGAAGGGAGAAGAAGGGAAGAAAAGAAGATGATTTCTCATTCTCGTCTCCCCCACTCTAGGTGAATGCTTGGGGGCATGACAGACTGGGGGACAGCGTGGAAAGGGATACAAGTATTCAGAGTGAGCATTGCATGTGTAGTTCATAGGGCAGAAGACAGAAGAAGAAATCTTTGACTTTTCTGGGGTCAAGTGTTCTTAATGGATTGTTTAGAAACAGTTCCCTACAGAAGAAAAAAAAAAAAGATCTAGCAAGATCTTCCTTAAAATTATTGTCTGTTAGAATGCTGATCTCAGGGGCGCCTGAGTGGCTCAGTGGGTTAAGCCTCTGCCTTCAGCTCAGGTCATGATCCTGGGGTCCTGGGATCGAGTCCCGCATCGGGCCCTCTGCTCAGCGGGTAGCCTGCTTCCTCCTCTCTCTCTCTCTCTGCCTGCCTCTCTGCCTACTTGTGATCTCTGTCTGTCAAATAAATAAATAAAATCTTTAAAAAAAAAAAAAAAAGAATGCTGATCTCATTTTCTACAGATTTTTTTCCCTTGGAATTCAAGGAGTTCTTGATACCTATGACATCTCATCCCAAGCTATTAGTATGCATGAGGTGGTCATATGTTGGGAAATTGGTGACTAGCTTTACTCCTTCAACAGGAGTTGAAGTGGCCACAGTGGCCCCACATAAAGACCTTCCCAAGCTGTAGAATGTGGTGGCGGCCAACTTGGGGTTCTTTGAGATGAAGTAGGAAAGGAAGCTTTGCTGTTCGTTTTGCTAACAGCCTATCGGTAGCCTCAAGTCCTTCAGACTCCTCCCGTCCTTGGCACCTTGATGCTGGCCATCAGCTGAACTGCAGCTTGGTTTCCCACTCCTGCTGAGTCCTGGAGTCACAGGGAAGATCAGACAATGGGCTCCCTGGGATAATTACCCTTTATTTATGCATCAGTCCATCTTGGAAATTTTACTCACTTCAGATGCCAGGCTACTGATAGTTTTGTATATTTAATCAGTAGGGAGAGGCTTTTGTTTTTGCAGGAAAGTGCATGTTGGTTTTAATACCATCATAACTAACGCCATTCATAAAATCATGCCAGTAGCTAGTATTTTCTTAGGGAAAATTTATAATACCATCCTCTGTTCATTCCATCAATATGGCTTCAAGCAAACTACTTCATCGCTGTAGACTTCATTTGAGGTTGATATGCCTATCTCCTATGGGTTGTTCTGGGATTACAAGAAATGAAACATATTAAAATGCTTTTTAGAATCATAAAGAGCTTCATGCAAAGAGTTATTTGATCTGATGTGAACAGATACTCAAACATGGAACCTGTGTTATAGATCTCTTTCTAGTAACCGGGTCTATGCCTGGCAGGGAGTGGGCACTCCCCACGGGTTTGCGAGGCTGTACGTGGTGCTGGTCACACCACATGAGTCTTGTTTTCCATTCCAGACAGCACATATCAAGAAATGGAGGCATAAGCATTGCTAAGATTCTGAAGCAAAGGAAAGAAATGGGACATTTACATAGGAAAGGAGAAGATCTGAGAGACCCAGTACATGTCTCCACATATTTGCAGTGTTGATGGGTGGGAAGATGTATGTGTATACCTCCAAAGGAAAGAACTATGATCAATAAACAAAAGAGGAAAGTAAAATTTGATAGATTCAAAAGAACCAACTCTCTACTAAATTCAGGACAAAAGCTCCCTGTGCAGGAGGCTTTTTGCTATTGCTGCTGGATTTTAAAGCTAAAAATGGGAATGGCCAACACATAATGAGTGGATGTTTTCCACATGTTCAATTATACTTGAAATGATTTGCAGCCTAACAACTGTGAGAAAATAATACTACCAATTTCTCCATTTGGCAAATCAGTTAACAAGGGAGGAGAAGTGATTCGCCCAGGTTAACAGCACTGGCAAGTCAGAAAACTATTTGGGTCACCTGTCACCAGAGCCCAGCACAGTTTATTGAGTGCCTACTTGGTATTCTTAGTTACTTCACATGTGTGACCTCTATTCTTCCCAACAATTTTGTGAGCATGCCTTATTATCCCCTCGTGAGAAGAACAAAGAGAGGGAGGTTAAGTCAAGTGCCTATTGTCATGCTTTCAAGGAATGGCTGAGCTGAGGTCAAAACCAACCTCTAACTTACCCCAAACTCTTTGCTCTTGCCAGGCCACCACATCTACTGCTCCACCTCTCACAAGTCAATTTGATCCAGAAAAAGAGAAAAACCGGCTGTCTCCATGTCCTTATAGTGGGTATTTGGGCAGTCAAACCCTAACGTGGTCAATTGATCATCAGATCCCTCTGGAGAATATTGACAAAAGGCACATGCACAGCCTTCTTTGAAGACCTATCAAACCAAATATCTGCAGGATTTACCTAGAAACCTCCTTTTTTCACCATCTTTCCCTAGTGTTTTTGATGACCCTTGGGGTTGGAGAATCTCTGAATCAGATGCTGGGGCAAAGTCCTCTCAGAGAGAAGAGCCTAAGAAACCAGCTGTTTTCCTTGCTTGAAACGTTCTATTTCAATCTGAAACTGAAGCGTTCTGAAACTGAGGTTCTCAGTATACATTTGTTTGAGCAAGTGAATGAATGTATAATTGAGTGAACTACCTTTTTTGCAAATGGATTGAAAAATAGATAGATACGGGCTCTAGGGGGTCCATCCTTTATGGACTGTATACTTGTTTCTTTTCTTTAGTCCTCTTGGTCCTATCTCAGTAGAATTCTTCTCTATTAGTGTCTGTTTACCCCCAAGTTTAAACACCATGAAGCCCCAGTCTTGCATCCAGGTATGCAGATTTTAGTGGAACGGAGAACTGGTCAATGGGAGCTCTGTAGCGGGTAAAGAGCAGCCAGTGACAGGAACGCATGTGTCCTCAAAGCTTATGCACTTGAGTTTTTAACATTGGTTGCTTATTCTAAACTTATTATTTGAACCAACTGCATTGGAAGCCACGTGGGAACAACTCTTCAAATGTGTTAGAGAATTTTATGCTTGCCAGGAGAATAGCTTTTTTTTTTTTTTTTGGTCCAATTTTAATGTTTTCAATTCTAGACTGACTGGAGCCAGGGAAATGTCAACTGTTTATATAAAGTGTTTCCTTTCCTTCCTTTCCTCTTTTCCTCCTTCTCTCCCTCTTCCCTTCTTTCTTTCAGCAAATAAAAATATTCGTCTAATGAGAAACTTCAAGGGGCTTGGTTAAGGGTCAGTGAATGAGAAGAAAAAATGGCTTCAAGTTAGGGGTGGCTATTGTTATATTTTTCCCCAAATTCCTCTGCTAATCCCCACATCTTGGCCCGCTAACTATAGAGCTCTCCTGACTGTTGTAAGAACAGTATTTATAACCTATCTCCCGGAATGTGGAAATGTGCACAAGATCTATAAATTGTTTTAGTGTTTCCAGATTGTAACAGAGACACTTGTAGTATAGTTGGGCCTATGGATTCTGCACCTGTGTGTCTGATTTTAAGCACAAAGTGTCTAACTCCAGAAGTGCTAAGTCCCAGGTGCCCAGGGAAACTTTTGTAGAGAATCCCTCTTTGGGTTAGCTTTCTCATTCATAGCCTTTCATGCCCTGGGCTGTCTTGTCACAATCCAGCCAATGCTGAGACCATTAAGATTTTATTGGGATTGTCCTGGTGTCATTATATTATGTAATCAGCAGTGCTTATTGACAATTCTTATTTTCTGTACTATGATTTTTATAGTCTGAGTTTATTAAGCGCTCCTGGAATACAGGCTCCTGGAATTAATTAAAAAAGATCTTCTTAGGCAGCACTGGGAGAGAAACACTTTCTTGAAAGCTTTTACGTGATTTATACGCTTTGAGTCTCGGTTCCTATGAAAAGAGCTAAATTAGAGTAAAGTAGCCCAGAATAACTGCTGCCATTACGGTCAGCTTTAACAGAATGGCAGGGCCAGGTTCTTGGGGTCTCCAAAGAGCATTTGTTCCATGTTGATTTATACTCAGCCTTTGGAAACTGTGTTTTCTATTTTCAGTGAAAATTCCCATTTTTCCTTAGCACCTTCCATTAAACCATTCTTCACAATCTCTAGTTTTCCTGGAAAGGAAGCATATTCAGCGCAGTATTCAAACAAATAGGAAAGGAAAAACAAAACCAACCAAACAAAAAACAAATTTTGCCCTCAATATTTGAAACTCATCTTGTAAGCAAAATCTTTTACTCCCAATATTTAGAGACTTATAAATGGAAATGGCCAGTAAACTTGAAACATAGGTTGGTTTATTATCTTCTGGAAGTAGGACTCTCCAGTGAGAACCAGGCAGAGTTGGGAGAACGTGCTGTCCAAGTTTTATTTCTTCTCTCGGCTGGACTGGGTTTCACCTTTTGATCCCTGTTACATCCAGCTTGGGTTCCTGTGCAGAACTTCTGGAATCTTGCTTGCAACTTTTTGGCTTTCATACCAGCTTGCAACTTTTTAGCCTTCATACCAGCACATAGACAATCTCTGTCCTGCAGCTTTTTCCTGATACCCCAGGGACTAGGTTAGAGCTCTTTATGCAGTACCATAATTCTCTGATACCCTAAGAGTGGGATACTTTACATAGTACCATAATTCCCTGCTTATTAATTTCTCTCCCCTCACTGACTTTAGTCAAGCACATGAAGCCAAAACCCACATTAGCTCTGCCTCAGACTATATTATCATTCTAGTGCCCAAGAAATATTGGTTGAATAAATGAACGAAAAACATGTTACATTTTCATGGTTTTGTTGGTGTCCATGACAAGAAGCATTTTTAGCTTCTGATTATTAGAAATCTATGCTCAATTTCTTCTATAAAATTAGAATAATAATGCTAATCTTCTAAGGCACTTATAAAATGCTGTGGGTCAGTTGTTCGTAACTGGGGATGATTTTGTCACCCCAGGGGGAATATGTTATGACAGTATGACTGGAAACATTTTTAGATGTTCATGGCAGCCCCACACAGAATTCTCCAGCCCAAAATGTCAATAGTGCTGAGGTTGAGATATTCTGGCATAGAACTTAGCAGGTTCAAGGTGATTTTATTTTGCAGTACATGTTGGAGTTTACCTCTTTGGACAACATAAATAATCATAATTAGAAAGAGAATAATAGTTTATATTTATTATGCTCTTGCCTGTGTCAGACATCATGAAAGTTTTCTGCAAATACTATCCTATTTAATTCTCTCAAGAATACTAAGAGTTAGGAGCTATTATTATCCTAATCCCTCAGGTGAGGGAAGGAAGGTGTGAAAGGTCAAGATCCCGAGGGTTAGATCTAACCCGAAAGGTTAGATCACTCCTTGTCAGGAGTGAGACAAGAACTGGGGGGCTATGCTTTTGACCATTCTACTCTCTGTCTTTCTTTCTTCCTTTTTTTTTTCCTCCTTTTTTTTCTTTTTTTTTTCTTAAATTAACATACAATGTATTATTATGACCCAGCCCCCTTATCTCTATCCCCCTCCCACCCTCCAGCAACCCTTAATTTGTTCCTGAGATTAAGAGTCTCTTATACTTTGTCTCCCTCTGGATCTCATCTTTCTTTTATGAATAGAATCTCCAGTTTAAGGTCTGAAAGCATTTCTGCTCTCAGTATTATGTAGGAATTAGCCTGAAAATATAGAGGAAATTTTAGCCTACTTCAATGAATAAAAAAAGTCATTATTGCCTAGATGTTTGTAATTTTACACTTGCACTAATTTGAACAAAGATACAGTATATGGACTGACATATATAAGCTGTCATTGATGCAAGGATTACAACAAATCTGCTATTTGCTGTAATTTTGTGGGATTCTCAAGAAATTCAGAGAAAACCCTGAGAGTTTGTTTTCATTCAGAACTGAAGTTGTCATAGCTGATCAAGGGATTGTGATCTTGATGGGACTTTTCTTCTGTTAAGGTGGATAAACCCTGACAGTTTGTCCGAAGTAATCCCATTAGAGGATTTCTTCAGGACCACATCCTCCTCTTACATAATTACAAAAGAAGCACTCCTAAGTAGAGTCTGTCAGCAAGAGAGCAAGGCCTGGGGCAAAGGGTGAGGGGAGTGAGCTTTTCCCCTTCCTCACAGAAGACAAGGTGCAGACAAATGGAAAATGTATCATTTGGGAGCAAGATAGTTTCCAGGTCCAAAACCAGAGTACTCTGTTACCTCCCAGTGATTATTGCTTTGTGGTTGTTACGTGATGACCTTTCTAAGTAAATTCGATCATCCTCAAGTACTAGTTCATTGTTTCCAGGGCCCTAAAACATGGCTATAAACATAGTTAAGAAACATCCATTCTTTTTACTTAGGAACTTAGAACTCTGGAGCAGCTGTTTTTCTCTCTTCGGAGATTCTATTTATTCTGTACTGGCATCCCATGTCGAGGATTCCTGTGGAATACTCAGAACTGGGTTAGGTTCTGTTCTGTGGGTCTCACTTTCCTATGTCCTGTGAAGAGTAAGTGCTAATGGCACCAAACAAATGTTTGTTCTTAAATAAATCCTGCTGTATCAAGCGGGCTTCCCTGATTACAAAAAACTTTTTAAGCTCCTACTGGGCATGAGTGCTTGTCACTCAGACATACATTTTCAAGGGTATGTTGAGGTCAAGTGTATGGTATGTCATTGCACTACTCCTCCTACAAGATGTCATTTATGTATAAGATATAATTTGAGACTATCTCCTGGGGACAAAAATGATCAATATGCCTTGTGCTTTTACTCTTCCTTAAGAGTTATTTGACATGCTCTTGCATTTGTTTTATATTTAATAAAGTAAAACGTTTGAATGATTAAATAAGATGTTACTGTGTTTAGGGGAATGCCTCTCAGATGTTAACGTGCGCATACTAGGTTCTTGCTAACAGGCAGATTCTGCCTTTCCAACAACTTCCCAGCTTGAGTTCACATTCCTGGACCAGGATCACCTTTGAGTAGCAAGCTATTGGGGAACACGGAGATGGTTTTAAAATTTGAAATCTGAGCTAAGGATGACATCAGGCTGATGGCATTAAACCCATTTTTCCTGTACTATCCCATTTGTATTATAAATTATTCTTTAAGCAGATAGGGAGATTTTTGCTGGCGTGGGGGGGATGGCTCCTGTCTAGTGGTGAAACGTATATTTTTAAGTCTTAACAAATTAAACTATGTTTGGTTTTTTCATGCAGTATCATAGCTCAGGCAGTTTTTGCCTGGACAAACATTCCCTATCCCACCCCTTTCCCTTTAAAAGTTTTTGAATAGTAAGACATGCATTTTGCCGTTTCAGGTCACCAGAGGCATTTTTTTTTTTTAGGTGTTCACAATTTTTTGTTTAAAGTGGAACAAATTTACAATATCCTTGACACTTAGACAGCATTTACAGTGGTTTTTTTCTTCTTTTTTAAATATGTTTCTAAAGATAACTAAGGGAACAATTTCAAGTACTTCTTCTGTGCTTCTAGATATAAGTTGTTTTGAGTTTCTGTCTGTTGGTGAGAATTAAGAAACTCATAGCTTGCCATGTCTTGTCATGTTAGCTTATTTTGTAAGGAAATCAAATCTGGCACCTTTCAATTAACTGCTTTACCTCTCTGATCTAAAACAGACAGAACACATAGAGCAAGAAGGCATCATTACTATCTGTGGATTGCCTTTACTTCCCCAACTGGGTGTGCTATCATTTCAAAGTCTGCTGAAGGTCCTTCTTGAAAAGTAGAAAAAAGGCCCTCACAGATGAGAGGAAGGTAGTAGAGTTGAACAATAACTTATTCCCAGTCATGAGCTTGGCAGCTCTCAAGGAGATTGGAAGGGTGTATCTGTCTCATCTGTACGCGGCATCTGTACGTGGAGGTCCCGAAAGGGGGAATCAATAGAAACGTTATCATGGACTGGATCCTAGTCGTTCTCCTTGGTAACTCAAGCGTAAACTATTTTGGAGAAGGACGAAGATGAAAAGAGGCAAAAAGCGGGGAAGAAAAGAGAAATCTCTCTGCCTTCATGCATGCTTCTGTGTGTTACTTTTATTCCTCTCCCTCACAGTGTCAGATCAAAAGGACACATCTTTTTATTTTATTTTATTTTTTAAATTAGTTTCAGAGGTAGAATTTAGTGATCCATCAGCTGCATATAATACCCAGTGCTCTTTCCATTACGTGCCCTCCTTAATGCCCATCGCCCAGTTATCCCATCACCCTACCCACCTCCCTTCCTGTAACCTTGTCTCCTAGACTTCAGCATTTCTCATGCATTGCCTCCCTCTCAATTTACCTCATTTTATTTTCCTTCTCTTCCCCAATGTTCATCTATTTTATTTCTTAAATTCCACATATGAGTGATCATATGGTATTTTACTTTCTCTGACTGACTTTATTTCATTTAGCATCATATCAAAAGGACACATCTTTTTTAAAGAACTTCATCAGTCCCTATCTTGCCTTTGTTTACTTATAACTAGAAAGAGTTTCACATGTTTGCCCTCAAATTGTATTAATTACTCAGTCACTTGTGCCGTCTTGAAACAAGATGTGACAGTTGGATTTGTAGGTGATCATCATGATTGATTCAGTGGATTCAACAGTGAGCCTTGCTCTTTTCTGTTTGGTTATGCAAATGGATATGTAAGAGAGGTACTGATGGGGATGTAAATTTCACAATAGGACCCCTGAGGGTGAGAGGTGACATTGAATCATGTTCCTTTCTTGAATACCTTTTCAACCAAATTATTGTTACTTAAAACATCACTTTAGGCCAGCTCCTGCCTCTCTGGTCACTTGGTCCCAGCTCTTGAAGAGTGAAGAATCATATTAGCCCTTCATCCATTAGGACCCTTAGCTGACTTTTTTCTCTTTGCTCTCCTACAACAGATTGCAGATTGAGCTTAATCAAGAAGTTCAGAGTCTGATCAACGTTGACCTGATCTACAATACAAGAAGGTAGTTCCAGTTCTGCCTGCCCAGCTGGGCCCCTGGTGACCACTGATAACTTGGCTTCATTCATTGCCTGTGTGGAAAATTCTTCTTATTGAATTTTTTCTTTCTTTCTTTCTTTTTTTTTTTTTTTTCACATGGAGGACAATAACAAAGAAGACAACACAGGCTGATAAGACCAGAGACCATAGGAGAATTCTTTTACCACAGGCCTTCAAGACTTTTCCTCTACTTGGAGTTCTGGACTTTAACAGAACCCTGTCCAATCATTTTGGTTTTGCTATATATATATATATTTTTTTTTTTTCTTCTCTTTTTAGTTTCCATACCACCTTGTATTTTGTTTCTGTACTTCAGAAATGGGCCTACAGACCACACAGTGGCCCAACCGTGGGGCTGTTTTCCTGAAATCTTGGCTTCTTATCTCCTTGGGGCTCTACTCACAAGTGTCAGAAATCTTGGCGTGCCCTAGCGTGTGCCGTTGCGATAGGAACTTTGTCTACTGTAATGAGCGAAGCTTGACCTCAGTGCCTCTTGGGATCCCGGAGGGCGTAACCGTACTCTACCTCCACAACAACCAAATTAATAATGCTGGATTTCCTGCAGAACTGCACAACGTCCGGTCCGTGCACACGGTCTACCTTTATGGCAACCAACTGGATGAATTCCCCATGAACCTTCCCAAGAATGTTAGAGTTCTCCATTTGCAGGAAAACAACATTCAGACCATTTCACGGGCTGCTCTGGCCCAGCTCTTGAAGCTCGAGGAGCTTCACTTGGATGACAACTCGATATCCACAGTGGGGGTGGAGGACGGGGCCTTCCGGGAGGCTATTAGCCTCAAACTGTTGTTTCTATCCAAGAATCACCTGAGCAGTGTGCCTGTGGGGCTTCCTGTGGATTTGCAAGAGCTGAGAGTGGATGAAAATCGAATCGCTGTCATATCAGACATGGCCTTTCAGAACCTCACGAGCTTGGAGCGTCTGATCGTGGATGGCAACCTCCTGACCAACAAGGGCATCGCCGAGGGCACCTTCAGCCACCTCACCAAGCTCAAGGAATTTTCCATCGTGCGGAATTCCCTCTCCCACCCCCCTCCCGATCTCCCTGGTGCACATCTGATCAAGCTCTACCTGCAGGACAACCAGATCAACCACATCCCTCTGACAGCCTTCTCAAATCTGCGCAAGCTGGAACGGCTGGATATATCCAACAACCAGCTGCGCGTGTTGACTCAAGGGGTCTTTGATAATCTCTCCAACCTGAAGCAGCTCACTGCTCGGAATAACCCCTGGTTTTGTGACTGCAGCATTAAATGGGTCACAGAATGGCTCAGATACATCCCTTCATCTCTCAACGTGCGAGGTTTCATGTGCCAAGGGCCCGAGCAAGTCCGGGGGATGGCTGTCAGGGAGCTGAATATGAATCTTTTGTCGTGCCCCACCACGACCCCTGGGCTGCCCGTCTTCACCCCGGCCCCAAGTACAGCCTCTCCAACGACTCAGTCTCCCACCCTCTCTGCCCCAACCCCCAGCAGAAGCGATACCCCCCTGACTCCCACCACCTCCCGACTGCCCACCATTCCTGACTGGGACGGCAGGGAAAGAGCGACCCCGCCTGTTTCTGAACGGATCCAGCTCTCTATCCATTTTGTGAACGACACATCCATTCAAGTCAGCTGGCTCTCTCTCTTCACGGTGATGGCATACAAACTCACGTGGGTGAAAATGGGCCACAGTTTGGTGGGCGGCATCGTCCAGGAACGCATCGTCAGCGGTGAGAAGCAGCACTTGAGCCTGGTGAACTTAGAGCCCAGATCCACCTACCGGATTTGTTTGGTGCCCCTGGATGCTTTTAACTACCGAGCTGTGGAAGATACCATTTGTTCTGAGGCCACCACCCACGCCTCCTATTTGAACAACGGCAGCAACACTGCTTCCAGCCACGAGCAGACGACTTCCCACAGCATGGGCTCCCCTTTTCTGCTGGCCGGCCTGATAGGGGGGGCAGTGATATTCGTGCTCGTGGTCTTGCTCAGCGTGTTTTGCTGGCACATGCACAAAAAAGGGCGCTACACGTCCCAGAAGTGGAAGTACAACCGAGGCCGGCGGAAAGATGACTATTGCGAGGCAGGCACCAAGAAGGACAATTCCATCCTGGAGATGACCGAAACCAGCTTTCAGATCGTCTCCTTAAATAACGATCAGCTCCTTAAAGGAGATTTCAGACTGCAGCCCATTTACACCCCAAATGGGGGCATTAATTACACAGACTGCCATATCCCCAACAGCATGCGATACTGCAACAGCAGCGTTCCAGATCTGGAGCACTGCCACACGTGACAGCCAGAGCCCCGGCGTTAGGAAGGCGGACGGTGAGACTCTCGAGAACACACACGTGTGTGCACCTAGAGACACGCGAATTACATTTGATAAATGTTACCCAGATGCATTTGTGCATTTGAATACTCTGTAATTTATACGGTGTACTATATAATGGGATTTAAAAAAAAGTGCTATCTTTTCTATTTCAAGTTAATTACAAACAGTTTTGTAACTCTTTGCTTTTTAAATCTTAAAAAAAAAAAATAGTCGCTGAAGTACTGTACAGGGTTGTACAAGGAGAACCCAACGCCAAGGCAAAAGACGGAGTGATTCTTCCTCATGAGGCACATTAACCATTTTTGCTGTGGAAGCTGTCAGAGTAAATTCCTTTCTTATGATCGGTCGGTAGCTAAATGAAAGGGCAGATTAGAAGAGCTCATCAGGGTAGGCTAAGTGATGTGGGTGAAACAAGAAATGGCCCAGATACCTTCATGCCATTTCCGCCCTTCCTAGTCTGGAAGAGAAGTTAAAAATCTCGAAATAGAAGAAAGGAGGTAGTTACCCTGAGTTGACCCAAAGCAGGAAATAGAGAAAAGCATCATGAGGAAGCCCGTTCCTGTAAGATAAGTTAACCCAACCCGGCAGAACCCAGCAAATGACATTTTGGAAAAGAACTTCAAACTCGGGTGTTGGCTTTCTGACCGGGAGCTTAAAAATCACTCCTCATGCTTCCCTGGCCCTATATGATAACAGACTTAGAGACTTGAGTCTGATTTCAGTCATCTGCAGGGACAGGTAGGATGTTCCAGCAAGAAAACTCCCTTTAAAAGTGTTACTATTCAAATTATATGTCAGGTTGAATCACATTCAACAGAGATATATTCTAGAATACTTTTTTAGAAGAGGCTAATAAAATAATGGGAAGAATTATATTGAATGGAATTATTTTTGATAATGAGAATTATTTGGGTAGATTCACTGCAGCTATGTCAACATGATATTTAGACCAACAAGAGGTTAGTTGTTTGGAATATACTGAACTTATTATTTAAAAACTATTGATACCATTTAGACAAAAACAAGTGATGAGCGGTTCTGCTATACTTTATCAAATGACTGTGTTAACACGTATCATGTTGAAATAGCTTGAATTAATACCTTTATCCCCTCGCAAATTTGTCTTCCAATCACCTCACATATATTTTCGTAATTAGCTATTTATGCTACATTTGTTTGATTTTTTTCCCATTCTGCTTAAAATTTGAAAGAAAATTTTAGATGACATTTTTGGTTGCACAACATATCCATATATACTTATTCACTTTAAAATGTATACTAATTTTCAGTGTTAATAATTCTATGGGGACACATCAAAGCTGGATGATTTTTTTTTTTTAAGCAATACTGAGTTTCCACCTTGAACTGACTTTGACCCTGTTCCAGTTTTGAAATTTCATTTATTCCTTTTCAGTCTTGGATGTCCCTCTTGTTTAGGAATCATGGAGGGATGATCAATCTTTTATTAACAGGATAACGTGAAAAATGAACAAGTCAGGGAGTGCGAGCTTGTTCCCCTAATCTTGGCAGAGTGGGGCATACAGCAGAGGGCATAGGGAAGGGAGGGATGTCTGTGTGTTTAATTCTAGATATTTTTGAAGCAATGCCCATCTTCACAAAGTATGTATAATTTACTCCTTTTCATCCCTTAGATGTAGAAGGGCTATCGATCGCATACATTATCTAAAATACACACACCCTTGGAAAATTCCTTATAAAATCAAATTTCATCCTGTGTTGCATATTTCCTTTACCGCTAGCCATTTTTTAGGGACCTATGAAGTTAATGTCACAATCATTTTTGCTCTCTCTCTCTCTCTCTCACTTTTAACAAATTAGAACTGTGATGTGTCTTCTTTGTAAGAGTTTAGGTATAAAATGCTATGCAAGTTTTTCTTTATAGTAAGAGCTTTATTTTCTTTAATAATGTACTCCCAACTTATATGTTTTAATCTCCCTTGTCCCTCAGAATAAGCAGAAAATGTAACTGAAGTTATAATGTAGAAGCAAGAATCGAAACTGCAGTCTGTTGAGCTGAAATTAGCTACAAATTAATTTGAATTAATTCTAAAGTGACTTAGGTTTCCATTTTAGTCTATTAGCTAGCAGATTTTGGCTGTTGCTATTTTAAAACTAATTCCACAGCAAAGGGACAAGACAGTCTGTGAAGGTGATCAGTGTAAACAGTAAGCCATGTAACATTCAGGACAATGGCTTGGGGTTTTGTGTACTTACCTGGATAATTCCCTTCCACTGTCCTCTTCCCCTTGGCTGTGTAGATAAAACTATGTGTTCAAATGACGGTACTTGGACTTCTGAGGGTTTTTTTCTCTCTTATCCACAAAATATTCATTCTCACTTATTTCTATTGTGTGTATAACCCTAGCGTGGTATTTGGCTGCTGAAACATTTTTGCTTTGGGTCAAGAAGACCAATGTTGGAGAGGTTTCTATGACGTCTTATGGGATTCATAGAATTATTTGGGGCTTAACTGGTACAATGAAGACCTAGTCACTTGAAGTGATTCCTTTGCTAGAAGATGTTCCTGAAGAGACAGAATGTAGTTATAGGCTTCACTTTGCTCTTGCACGTGATATGGCAGAGACTGCTAAAATTCATATCAATGTGTCATTTGTCATGGCCTACCTGGGACTCTCGCTTACACCAGGATGGAAAGCACATCACTGTATTTGTAATGTCTTATGTGTCTTGGGAAAACTGCTGAATAACCAACCATAGGTGTTGGATTAGGGTTTGACTGGCATTTGCAGTCACAGGAATGTGTTCTACTCTGTATTCGAGCCTCTTTTGCTGTCATTGTTTTGTTTTTTGAGATTAGGCAAGAGGCACAGTTGAAGGTGCAGGCCCAGTCCGTGAACAAAGCCATACACAAGGGACTGGCTTATAAAGAGCTTGTTGCTGTTTGTCCAAACAAGATGGTCAATTAATCCACAGCCACTTTCAGAGCTAGGGGACTGTCACTGTGCAGAGGAGATTCTAAAAGGAAAAGATATAGCCATGATCACACAGATATTATGGATCGTTATTCATACCCAGGGTTGTCATTAATACCTATTTGTTTGGGGAGACGTGCTTGAATAAGAAGAGGCTCTGGGCTTCCCTCAAAACTGTCAAATGCATTAACAGTCATTGCCATGCACAGCCACGGGCAGAGACAAAAAGTGTGTTTCCCTGCCTGGTTTCCCTGTGTGAGAAGTGGAAAACATTCCATCCCATGAGAAATAATGCAATTTCTAATTATCTGGATGCCTGTTGAAAATATATTAGATATGTTCCCTGAGGTAAAAACAAAAACAAAAACAAAAAACCTGTAATGTGACTAGTCTGGCAAAATTATTAATGAAGTAGCTAATTCTGAATTCCCCTTTCCTCTGAGTGCAGATCATGATGGTCTTAGTCATTTCACAAGATCACAACTTCCCCTTTGTGGAGAACCTGCTCTGCATTTGGCCAGCAGGACACCCAGTCCAAACATAACTTACAGGGAACAGCTGCTGCACTAGTCTGGGGAACCTCAGCTGGAGAGCTCAGTGCAACTTTTGACCATGAAGTGGTTCATTTCCATTGCCATCTTTGTTTATAGCATTTTTCTTGAACCTAAAACAAGAAGACATTACTTTAGAACATGAAAAGAATGGTTTTGCCACATAATTTTCCTGCATCGTGGGAAAGCAAAGCAGTTTCTTTGTGCCCCAAAGGGAAGGAGATATAAACACGAAACAAAACACTGCCCTAGTTCTTAATTGTAGTCAAAACTGGCCTGATTTTTTGTTTGTTTGTCTGTTTTGTTTTTGTTTTTGTTTTTGTTTTTTCCAGTCAAAATACTAATGAAGAAAGCTGTAGCTTACATCCTTCTCTGATTTCTTCAGCAGGGTCAAAAGACAATTACTGGCAATGGGGATGTTGAACATGTCACAGATTGTGGGGAGAAAGATTTGTACATGTATGATACTGTCGTTGTAACAAATGGATCAGAATCTTGTGCTATGGTTTTCATTTGTCTTTTTCTAGCGGCACATTCACGAAGAGCACAAAGCAAGGCCATTGCAACAGACATTTTTAAACGAGTATGAAACACACACGTGCGTGTGCACACACACACACAAATACACACCCCGAGGCATTTATAAAGATATCCATAGGATGT
The DNA here is from genome assembly GCA_004024625.1 of Mellivora capensis. NCBI lineage: Eukaryota > Metazoa > Chordata > Mammalia > Carnivora > Mustelidae > Mellivora > Mellivora capensis. Next base: position 1,023 of record PISX010028595.1, on the reverse strand, counting down.
AAGATTTATAACCTTTCTGAGGTAAGGTGAAGCTCTCGCCACTGTCTGTTCCTCCTAGGACCAGTATATATTCACTGAAAGTTGATTCCAGTGATTTGTTATTGTTTGAACCATATGTTGATTTGCTTCCGGTTTACGTTTAGTGTGTTCTCAGTGACAAGGGACTGCAAGGAGCTGGAAGATTCTGCATTACACACCCTCTGAGACCTACCATGTCACACACTTTGTTAACTATCAACTTCACACTATACAGTACCTTGTTGATATACTCAGTAAAGGCTTATTTTAAAAGAAAACCACATTGTGTTTATCTGAGTAAGTTCATTGGGGTTCTACCAATACTTGCATTCTTAATGTTAAAAAGAAATATGGGATGCCTCCTGATGATGCAGGAGGGTGGCAGGGATGAACAAGGTAGTAGGATCTTTCCCTTTCTCCTGCCTTAAAGAAGTGTTTTTTAAGGCCATGTGAGCCTTTTTGTGTGAGGGGTTTCTATGACATCTTCATGTTCTTTTCTATTTCCCAACTAGATTGTGTGTTTCTATGAATATCTTTCTAGTATGCACACATACATCAAACATACTGTTTTGTATTTGTGAAATCTGTGTTGTTTAGGATAGAGATAAATACCAATGTAGTTATCCAATCAGAATAATCTTTTTTTCCTATTTCGACACATAAGCTGTTGGTTTTAAATGTCAATTTTCTTTAACATATTTTCATGGTACATTTCTACTTCAGATCTGTTTACAGCTCATGTACCCATACTTCTAATGAGCACTCATGAAAATGTATCTACTCATATGCTCCACTTCAACTCAGATTAATCTCAAGGTTTGCCAGAGCCCTTTCTCTAACTCTTCTTGACCATTTCACTAATAACGTATTTGACAGAGATTAAATCAGGAAATAAAATCACGACACTTCAGTTAACTAGTGTTAATTATTTGTAGACTCCCTGTTGGAAAATTAAGTATGAAAGACAATGGTAACAGGTGATTCACATTACACTTGGGAGATTTT